>UZAN01040814.1:48372-58742 GCA_900618425.1 Echinostoma caproni | reverse complement strand
GAGAAAATCGATTTTTATGTAAGGCAGCTGGGATCCAAATAGGATGAAGAAGAAGCAGGTGGGTCGTCGTCCATTTGAATGGCTTACTTCTCATACTGGGAGAACATGCACGCACGCACGCACGCACGCATCCAAACACGCATACACACGCGTGAATTAACACTCACACAGACCATACTGTTGATCAAGCTATTCAACTAGGCCATCCCACACGGGTGATTGAACGTACCACATTTCCCAAAAGTCTTAGTCCCGAAGGAACTGTGATCGCAACGTGAGCGGAACCTGACAGCATCACAAGTGTGTGCGAGCAAGTCTCAGCGGGACTGGATTCGAGCGCCACCGTGCACCTACGACACCACTGAAGTAGTCAACAGCAGCAGCAGCAGCACTAACAGAAACAGCAGAAGCAAAACCCAGGAGACGTGTCTGGTGGCATCTCTGTAACTGTCGGATCGGGTGTGAATCGATCGAACGAGGCAGCTCAAAATAGTCCAAACTAACGTGTCCCTGGAGAGCCGCTTTCTCGCCTTTCCTCGCCAGTTCTGTTCGTGTATCTCCACTTCTGCTTGACAGCCGTTCTCGTGCCCTTTCTCTCTCTCTACCTGAATCCTTGACCCTTGGGAGAAGGAATCAAGTCCGTGTGTTACTTTTTACTCACTTGGAGCGATTTGACCTTGGATCAACATATCTTTGACCAGTATCCCCTCCGATTTTTTTCTGGATAGCGCTGTGCGTGTGTGCGCGCGCATATGTCTGTGTGCGTTTGCACAGGAATGTACGTCAAAGAGAATCAATTCAGGTACATTATAATCGGTCGGTAAATCCCTTGACACAAAGCATCAATCTTCGCCACTCAGACTGTAATATCCTCATGGGTATACAATGTTATTTTTCATTCGTCCTTGAGTGAGCCAAGTACAATCGAATAATTTCAACACTCTCAGATAGCCATTGATCTCACGTTATTATCGATCGTGATTCCCCGCATGTGAAACGGCCTTCGAGTTTGGACGAACATACACAAACTGAGGTGAGTAAGAATCCTGATTTTTCTTTTTCCTATTTTAGATTTTCAACGAAATAAACCACGATTATCTTTTAACCATTGGTTGTTTTCTTTTTATCGGAAACAATCATTACCGTGTCTTGTCATTTTAAACTATTTCTCTATCTATCATTCTTCAATAAATTGAAATCTAATAGATCAATGTGCTGTCGTTGTTTTCATCTAAATTAATCACCACATTTATCGTGAGTAGTGAAACTATACGTACGTTGTGAGCAAGGTGATAGTTACGTGATACTTGTATGTGTATTATCAAACCAGCGCAACCTAGACCGTACGACATAACCTTTAAGACCGAACACCGCAATTGAATAAGAATTCCATGAAACTACCTCACCTTCTAGATTATCTACCAATTCAGCGGTTCGATCGAATAACCGACGAAATAAATCGATTCAATTCAATTCGAAATTAACTTGTCGTGTTATGATCATTGTTTACGTATGAATTAGTTTTGTAATCGTTACATTTATATCTATAACAGAATAGGATGGGGTTTTCCACTTCTGGTTTCTCATGGACAGATGGTGAATGCAGTCCTGTCTCAGCTTGTCTGTTGCCCTGACTCTTTTATCGAACAGTGTGCTCCATCAGGTTCACCGGTAGGAGAGTTCCAGGGGTCAACCCTGGTTGCANTAGTAATCCACTTCCAAATGTTTCCGACTACGTCCTATTTTCTGGCGTTTGAAGGTCAGTGCAATCACGATTCTGCTATTTTATTTGCAGTCAGCCGGTCCGTTGAGCAAGTGAATGATACACCTAGGCCATCCGTCGTGTGTCGCTCAGGTTCGAAGCTGAACGGGACCAGTGGGTAGACGCTGAAAACGACATGCACCGAGAAAGAAATTATCATCTCCGTTTGCGTTTATTTTCTGTAAACACGCGTTTCCTGTTCTAAATCTGCCATCTATCACGCACCGAAAATGCAGTCGTTGATTATATGGCCACAGTGTATAAAACATTGACTATTATTGAACGCACGTGAATGCTACATCTTTCAACTCCCTGATTTCCCTATCCAACAATGTCAAAAATGAAATCGGTCGGGAACGAACGGGCCAGTCTGTATAGGAACAATGAGGTAGCATAAACCATCACCACCACCACGTTGGGCACCATAATCGATTTCGGACCACGGGTGTATCTGAACTGAAGTCATTTAAATGTTTTTAAGTCCCTTCTCGCTGTGGAAAGTTTGACGCCAATGTGTTGCTCAGCATGGGCCATTCAAGTTATTTACTGGTGTTTTTAAAAACAATTGTCAGCATCTTTCTTATTAATACTGCGTTCTCGTTAGACAGATAATTTATTTTTAAGGGATCAATTTGTGGTTCAATAAAGACATTTTACCGAGTTCTTTAGATTACATTCTGAAAATCAACAAAATACCGGAATGGTACGATTTTGTCACCCTATGCGATAACTAACAGACCATTAAGTTCAAACTAATAACCGCTTTTTACTTCGATCTAATGATCTACAACATACTTTTGGTCGTTGTTTTGTACGCACATAGTGACAAATAAGCATATAAACAAACCTCAGTCAGTGATGCTTATTAGTTAGTAAATGAGGAAAACTGTTATTGTGACAAGGGCAAGATTAGAGCACAAAATGTTTAAGACATTGGAACAATATCTTACAGCCTACACTACTGCTGCCTGCGAGAGAGAGAGAGAGTTGTGTCCTATGCTTTGAAAGCGCGACTATTGATATTGATAAGGCTCAACGGAGATAGATGTGCCGATAAGCACGGTGACCGATCAGTTTTTGGTTTTTCTAAACCCCAGGACTTAAATTGATTGCTCCTTTTAACAAGTTCATTTAATGGTATTGTGCATTCGTACTGGTTAATATTATGATTTCTAATTAGATTATAAATATAAAAATTAAATTAATTGGGGAAATTTGTTGTTAACCCCAACATTTTTCATTACAACTTGCTAACATTCTGAAACGGCGTTGCACAGTGATTCTTGGATCTCATTGCGAGTAAAAGAAGTTAGTGGGATAAATTTGGAAAACAACATAACGACAAACATGAATTGTGGTATTTTCATTGAGATGATCATTCCGTATACAATACCAAAGTATCCGGATTGGTACGGGAAAGCCTTTGAAGTGGCGGGGTAAAAGTATTTGGCCAGCGTTGAAACTTATTGACAGTACATGTTGTTTGGATCGTAAAAGGACCAGTAACCTCGGACACAGATTTAACCTCATGCATGAACTCATGCGCGTATTTTGGGTGGTTGATCAATGCACTCACTGTACCACAGTGTGGACAGCGTCTAGTTGTGGGTTCGAATCCCACGGAGGTTACTGGTCTTTTTCACGGTGCAAACAATGTCTGACAAATAAAATAATTGTAAAAGTGCATGCGGTGTTGATGTGACAATAACCACTGGAATCAATCTGATGGTGATATGCGAGACTCACCTGCGTCCATCTTAGTTTGAGCAGCCAGCTGCCCGATGAACTTTCAATAAAGGAAATAAGTGTATAATACTTCATGGCTGTTAGTAATATCCGCGATTCATTGATTGGCAAGGTATGATTTCTAATATTTGGAGAATAATGAACACTTTCGGAGGCAAGGTTCATATACTACTACCATTATTATTATTGCTGTTGCTATATGCTAAATTCGAAGAGTGCTGTTGTCCTGGTGATTTATAGAACAATGTAAAAGAGCATTAGCATGGAATTCGGGAGTGGGACAATCCACTACCTAAAGATAAGGTTCACATTGGGTCAGTCCGCCGATTGCTTTCACTCCAACTTCATACCGTGTCCCGCGATTAGGGTTTATAAGCACATATTCCATCAGCCAGTCCTTTCCAGTTCTCCAGATAATACTGTTTTTGCATTTTTGAAAACCCGGACATTTTGTGCCAGTTTAGTCAAGTTGGGAATGTTTTTTTGACAGACTCATAGTCCCGGAGGTCAGGGTTCGAATGATCGCGGCGTGATGTACACGACAGTAGTCACTTAAGTAATATGCTTGTGTTCTAACACTGAGGTCTCGGATTTGATCCTCAGTTTAATCGACACAGTTGTCTTATTCATTAGGCCCAAAAGATCAAAATACTCAAATGGAATTGTTTCCTAGCTTTCAATTCACAGTTCCTTCGCTTTGTATAACACGAAGTTTATCAAACAAAATTTCTGTGATTCCCGTTCTAATCGAAGTAGTTGCAATGAACGATTATTTTTGGTCAAGCTGATGGTCATACTAATTCTTGAAATGGAATGATGTTTACCGTTTTCTGTTCGCCATCAGATGGGTTTGACACATCGGTAATTGTTCAGTTATTCAGCAGTACGAAAGGGTAGGCGGCCTCCGTGCGTGGGTTCCAATCCCAACGAGGCTACCGAACTTTTCACAATTCAAATCGATAACATTCTCTTTTTAAATTTCCTATAACCTTGTATCACATTTATTGTATACACTAATGCAGAATATGTATTCTTCCTACTGTCTCTTTTTAATGCCTCATTGTCGTCCACCGGGAAAACATGGATTCATAACGTGGTCCATATCAAGTCACCTTTTGAACCCCGATGGACACATCACAATCGACATCCGGAACACATGGTCATGAAACCAGTCAATCTCACGTCTTGGATTCACGTCAGTCGTATCTATTCGCTCATTTGGGCACAGGAACTGGAAGAGATATGAACGATTTGTATTCACCACTGGTCTCCTCAAGTTTTCCCCTGATCCCCAACCACTACCCCGTGTCTCCCTACTTCCCTGCTCGCTCTTCCGGTGTTTCTGGCTCGGCCGGTCATCACACATCGAATTACCTACTACAAAATAATGTACCTGGATTTTCCGCGGGACGTGATGCTGAGGTGCGAAGAGATGATTGCGATGTGTTTGCTATAACGGATCCACTGAATCCAGCAAACCAGTTCGGACTGGTTCGATCATGGATTGCCCAGCAGCAGCAGCAGCAGCAGCAGCAGCAACAACAACAACAACAACAGCAACAAGTCCAAGGCGCAGGCTGTTCATCATCTTCCGGGGCGCTTCCACCCAACGAAGATCACTTTACCAACTTATGCACTCAGATAGGCTCTGCCGGTTTTCATATGGCCCAACCAATGCATGGATTTGTTCCGGTCCATAATGGATTTAACCCTGGTTGTAGCACCTCATCTACTGCCTGTTCCGCATCGAACGGAATCAGCAGTAATGGCAGTGGCAGTCGTGGTGGTGGTGTGGCTGTGGCCAATGCCTATTCGGCGGCCGCTGCGGCGCATCAACTCAGTCAGTTGGGTGCTATGAGCAATTCGGTAAATTGTCTTTTTGATAATGCTGCTGTTGCCATGGGAGCGACACCTGTGCCGGGATTCGGAAGGACAAATGGTGGAAATTTATTTAACCCCAATCAGAATTCCTCCGTGCAACGGTAATTATTTGGCGTTTTTTCCGTATAAATTTCACATTTGAAATTAATGCTTACGGATTGGATGATGTGCGAACTTGAATTTTTGGGAGTTGTTTTAATATTCAAGTTGATTTGGGTGGAAAAGTTGGAAACACGGTTGAACAAATCGATGAGAATACTCGTTGGACTTTGAGGAGAACATCGGTATACAGCGCTGTCATAGTGAACTATCAGCCCTGCTTGAAAATTTTCCACATACATCGCACACACACATCACTTTGGCGTCATCACGAATTAGCTAATCTGGGAAGACGTTAACCGTTCAGTGTGAATGTAAGTGCCTCGTATCATCACATCCGAGCTGCATGGCTGGTTGGTTTCATACGCAGACTGCACCAGTCAATGGGTGTCAGACTGCAGAAACTTACTCCTGAAGTATGTAACACGCATCTTGTTTATTCGAGTTCATCTCTGAATATTTAGATATATTATTTGAGATATACTAACCTCGAAGAATCATCACATTGATTGTGGGTTAAACTGGTGGAAGCCTAGCAACCCGGATATTAATACCGATATTCTGTATTATTTTACCACAGACAGTATATGACTGACTGTATAAGACTTTATCGAAGCTAATGATAGAAGCATCCGACTCGAGAATAAATTCCCACAAGAAATGGTGTACGTATACAACTGGACAATTTTCAATTCATTCCGTTACTTGGGTTGACTGCAGAAAACTGCTCAGCGTTCCCCAGTCGACCCTAATGAAAAAGAATGTGCAAATGACGTTAAATTTACTGCTACTACTGCTGCTGCTGCTACTAGTACTACTACTACTACTACGAATAATAATAATAATCACAGAATTCAACTACTAATTCGGTTGGGCAATTTTCTACCGAAGTGATAAATACCAAACGAGGAAACGGGTAACTGTACCCGGATAATAAACTTACGGTGACTGACGGAATACGAATATGCTTGACTTAATGAGGGTGAAGACAGTGGGAAGTGGTCATTGATGCTACTGCTGGGATTCTTGGAACTGAATACAATACTATTAATGTATTGATTAAGTCGATCTCCCAGTATCCATTCCCTGATAATGCACTTCGTAGCTATTGTTTTTCGACATAGCGGAACGGATGTCACCTTTTTAAAGAGAAACTCATTATTTGTGTGATCGTTAACTTTTTCAATCAATGCGTAAGTTGCGATTGATTGATATTCCAATCCCGTCTTATGCATTTATCGTGTCGAGAGCTCCTTCATTTCATTTTGTGACCAGTCAGAATGATTACGGATCAAGACCGTCTTTTCCACCTCCCCTCCTCGATAATTTCACAAAACCTAACGTTTAATTTGATCAGGGTTTCTCTTGTTCGTCATCATTGTTCACTATGCAATTATGTGAGAAGACTTGCTGATTCAGTCCCTCAATCATAGTGTTCGGTTACCCCTATGATTAACTGGACTGTGATTGCGAATATGTCACCTGTGTCCTACCCCGCCCCCACCCTAGCCAGTCGGCCCCGGAAAGGGTCATCATTCCTTGCGAGATATTCATCGACTCGATTAGATCACATTTGGTCTAGCCGTTATGATTATACTTTAGGAGAAACTGACCTAGCCTATCATTCACCTAAGGTAATCTCATTGTTCTCAAATGAACCTGGGGATACCGAATCAGGTGACGCTGTCAATGCAGGGGGATGGCTGAGTAATGAGGAGGTGGGCTGTGCTGGAACATCAAGGCTTTTGCTGGGTAATTATTTATGCTTCTTAACGTTTCACCAAACCATTGGGCAATCTCGATGAGGATTCTCTCTTTCTCACTTCACGTTTTCCGATCAAGCTTTAGCCGCATGATGGTACCATGAGGGGAATCTAAAATGCGTTTGCAACATCAAAATTTGGAGGAAATAAAAATTTTCAACCTTCGGTGATCTGAACCGCTTACATCTTTATGGCTAAAGTCGAGACTAAAGGGTAGAAGCACTGCGGGTTTGGCCTAAAGTTCTATGGGAGGAAGGTGTAGCTTTCTATTACTCATAGCAGTAGAATTGATTCCATACAAAATTTGCTACGGATAGGGTGGATTAGGCAATAGCCTCGGGAACCATTTCGATAACCTTATGGCAGAGGCATGGTAAAGGTAGGATGCACAAAAAAATTTAGGAAAATTAATCTTTTGTTTACCTACATAGTGATTAGAACATACGACAAGAAAATCAGAGTCGACCGGAGCTTAAGGCGAACACCGGACCGAACGGGAAAGTGTGATGTGAGACTCGCATGTAATCAACCGATCAGAGGATGGACACATTCGTGCGCGTGACGCAATCAATAGATGCTCGATGGAATATCGTAACTTATACCGAAGTTTAGATATTATTTGGATATTTAATAATTCTTCTAATGTGGTTGAATGATACCAACGAGGTATGGCACTATCAGAGTTTGATTGGTACTTGCTCTCCGAACACTGAAACTGTACCCATTGTTCTTATTTCATTAGGTTACTCATGTTTCAGTTAGATTTCTATCACCTGACTGAATACGTTTAAAGCACTTTCCACAGGAACAACACAAATTCATAATCACGATCATTATCCTTATAATGTGAACCTATTTCTGAGGCTTGGTTTGTTCGTCATACTCGATACTTCATAACAAACCAAAATGTCATTTCTGACTTGAATGCTCCGGAACAGCTGAGAAACTGGGCTATTTCTGTTGAGAATCATCATCAGCGCGTGTTCGTCAAATCTACTGGACACACTGGATGACAGTCAAATAAATAGACCAATCGTTTTGAGCTTTCCGGATTGACCGTTAGTAGCCAACTTAGGGCCAATATCACATTGTCAATTGCTGCTTAACGTCCCGGAATTCATTTTATTATGATCTGCGGCCTAAAACAGAAATTATCAGCTTTTTACTAAAACGCTGAAGTATTTGTATTTTCATAACTTTTGCAGGCTAAGATATGCTTACATTTCAGTTAAAAATTGTACACTGGTCGTCACACTGAAGAAAATAAAGAAGTATAGACAAATCCAGTAGAGTGCTGTGTAAAAAAATGTCACCGAAGTTTGATTTATTTAAGTAAAGATTGACGTAATTCATTTATAATTCGTTCCTCGTTGGTCAAGATTCGAGCCGGATATGGTACAGGGGAAATTTTATAAATGTTTATTCCAGACAGTAGATACCGATCAGAGGAACGAGTGATCAAGTGGGGGCTACAAGAAGATAAATCAAGATGCAAAGGATGGGAGGGGGGCTCGTTTAGAATCTTATTGGCAAAGGTCACACAAGACTTCATATGACCATTAATAAGTTCTGTGATTAATGACTGGCAGAAATTGAAGATGCACGGCGTATTATTATTAATCCATGACGGATAGTTTTAAAGTCTTGTTTCAGTAGACCGGGAAAACACTACAGTGGGGCAATAAAGTAAAATGGGGAGAACGCATTATTATAACAAAGGAGAACAAAACTTGTTAGGAGTAATGTTGGGAGTAATAAGTTTTAATAATAGTGACGACAAAGGGTGGTCTCTCCGTTCAGTTGCCACTTTGCCGGCACATTTTCATTCAAAGTTAAGTTAAAGTACGCTTTATGCGAGGGAATTTTCAGCGTGATCCTAATAGGCAATTGCAGAAGCAAATATATTCAGAATGATCACGTGATCTGCAAGCCTTGTGACTGATCTGGGAGATAACAGAATCCATCCCAGTATGCCTAATATACTACAGCATTAATGGATACCTTTAATTTAGCTCATGCCCCCCCCCCAAAAAAAAATTATTTAATGATACATTTCCAAATATTTCAAAGTTAATTGTCGATCGATTAACTCTGCTCAACGAATCACATTTTATGATCTATTCTTTTCGCATTGCCTCAAAATTCATATTCAAAGTTGTCACTGTTTCTGGTTTATTCTGGCGTTTCATATATAGTCCTATTATACTGCACTTGATCAACAAAATGACCGTTAGAAACGAATCGGGTTTCAGTGATCATGCAGTAACAGAAAATGATTATAAGATTTACCTTTGGTACCGTATGTTCTTTTGCATTTTGAAGCTACTCACAAAGACCACTCCGAATGGAAGCATTGTCCGCGCGATTTGAAAAGCAACCACCGAACAATTTGAGGAAAAGCAATTTTTTCCATTTTGTGATTGCACTGTACGATCAAAATCGACATCCGATCGAAATTGAACGAGCGGCTTTCGTGGATTTTGTGGAAAAGGAGAAGGTTAGTGCATATGTAACCATGATCTTCGTGGTATTTTATGGCTATGCGGCCTGATAAACAAGGGTGGAATTGTATAATCCGTTTACTTATTCCTTTATAGATAAATAGATAGATAGATAGATAGATAGATAGATAAATAGATAGATAGATAGATAGATAGGCAGAACTAGGAATAGAAATAGAACAAGGTTTGTTGCACAAAACACGCAATAGTTAAAGAAGTCGATAGATTACAAGTGCCTATTAGGTTTGCCCATTGTCCTTAAGAGCTTGTGACGTTGATTTGTTCGTGTCCCGCTAATCCGAAACCACTAAAACTTTTGCAACTGTATGTGAGGATATCAACCATGTATTTTCTCGAGTGCAACTCTTACGGAACTATAGTTCATGATGTGTCAAAGACGTGTGTTCGTGGTCATATGATGGTTCCACCCAGATATACTCAGCTGAGCTCTGCCCACAGTTCAGTCACTCACGCATTCTCTGACTCTATCTATGTCGTCCCAAATGCTGCACCAATATCATTGATGGAGCACGTGTCACATCATTTTCTTTCTGCTTCATCACACCTCATGACTGCGTTTATGATTGCCATATTCGAAAAACAGATTTGTGGGGTTGG
>UZAN01040814.1:22112-43185 GCA_900618425.1 Echinostoma caproni | reverse complement strand
TCAACTTAATCAGCATTCTCAGGAAACAAGAATCATTTATTAGAAAAAATGAATTTTCATGCCACTTTGCGTAAAATATTTTCCAAATCTGAGAAGTAACTTTCGAACTACCACAAATTTTATCACGACGCTCAAGGTCAAGCAAATTCAAACGGTGATAGAAGAGAACTAAGAACATAGATCTGGGAGGTAAAATCGGGAATAAATACACTTTACCCAGAGCCATCAATATACAAGCATGATATTGGAAACTGAAATGTATTTCAAATATAAGAGTGATGTTGTACGAGTTTGATAAATACCTGTATATATATATATATAGTGAATATATACTATATATGTCCTTTCAAGATGTTGACAGTAGACTGTTGAGCTCATCGGTAACCCTTTCGACTCTCGAACTGAAATCAGTACTCACTCCAAACTATAGAACAAAGCAGTGGATCATCGACAAACCTACTATCCTTTTAGATCATTCCCAGCCGCATTGTGAGGAGCTACAACTAGGTATCCATATCTCCCTGATATATGTCAAGTAGAGACTTCACGGTCACGTGTTCCAGCCTGCGGTTGTATCCATTTTTGTCTGGACATCAGTCAACGACACACGCGTACACGTGCCAGTGAGTTTCGGTCATGCACCGGAGCACAAGGGTTTGACTTCAAAGCACAAGGTCCGCAGAAATCAGAACACCAGACAAAAAAATGATACAATCGGACAGAATTTCGTGGGCTACCAAACAGACCAGCACACGTCAATCAAACACTTATGTGCACAAGTGTACATCTACGTGGGAATCAGTAAAAGCTCACTTTTCTGTAAAATTACCAATGAGTTCCACTGTCTGATGACTGACAATCAGCATCGAAATATGAAGCAATTATCTTTTAATAATATTTTAACTGAGAGAACTAAACATCATAGTCAAATGATGTGTTATTGTAGGTGGGCCTGAAAGGAATAAACTGAATTTTGTGAAATAACAGATTCTCTCATTTGAATACGGTGAGTAAAATATGTGGACGAAAGGTGGATACAAACGATCTATGGCGCAATCATTAGACTGGAATTCTCCCGAAAGGGGGTTTAAACTGTAACAGGTACCGGATAGCCGGAAATGACATTTATGTATATAATGTACAGACTTGGACTGAACCAGTGAACTCAGCCGAGTAGAGCTAATTATTTAGTCAATATTCAATCACACACAATTAATTGAAACCCAATGAGAAGTGAAGCACAATTTTACCAGTGTAAAAGATAGTCAGTACTGGCTGGAACAGAAGTGTGTGGGTGCGGAATGAAAGACTGGGTCATATATGATCCGCTCGTTCAGTAGAAAATCGGTACCTATTACAAGTTGATGGTGAATGATCGTAGTGTGGTTTGAGTAATACTAAGGCCGAGATAGCCAAGGAAATTTATCTATTGATTTTGCATGCCGTCCATTTCATTACTTTGAATATATTTCTGTAAGTATAGAATAGTTTCATTGTAGTTCTATTGTAGTTCTAACGTCGTCACCAAAAAATAAACTTGTTTTTTTTTGGTTTTTCATCGTCATGGCTAATCCAAACGTTTTCCTTCACGGATCTAATACCATGAGCATGACGCACAATTACTTCAATAACATCCGTTCCAAATTCGGATCTGATATTGTGCAGTTCTATCATATGTTTACGAACTCCTATCAAGTTAACTAGATTCACACCACACGAAAAATAATCGCTTATATAATCATAATATCTAATTATCCACCTGTTCATCCTCATTTCTCTCACGAGTAACACATTTACAATGAATTTTCAGAAGGGAGGTGGTTGGTTTTCGGTTAACGGTTTGGTAGGACAGTGAGCCACGAAGGCTGAGTTCGAACATATTTCAATCAACCACCACCACTCACCGAAAAAATGGGATAAAAACATTGAAATTTCTTTTTCTTTGGTTTAACTCGGCCATCAAATAACCTTTAAATCAGCAACAACATTGATGTTAATTTATGCTGTCGGAGAATTTCAAACGGCAAGTGGCACGTCAAAAATAGCTCGCTTTCTCGTTTACCACTAGTGGGTTGGCAAGACGGCCACCAATTCAGTCTGCAGTCCAACTGACGTTTGGTATTTGTTCTGTGAGATAAATCTGCTTCATGTTTAACCATAGTGATGTAAACAACGTTTGACTGTTTCTTTTAGGAGCCGGACGGAGAGAAAACCAACAACGGAATCCACTATCGAGCACGATTGATCTTTTCTAATGGTAAGTTCTCCATCTCTCTATGACGTTTAATTCGGTGAAAATTGGTGACAAGAATGATTTCAGTCGCTCCGTCATAAACGAACAATAAACCAATTTTAAACACTATACCAACAACAGCGGTAGGTTTTCACTCGAACAACGCATTGAGTGGAAATCCCGATGGAATTTCGCAATCCCGTAACTGCACAACATAGTCAGACTAGGCTAACTTAGCTCATTTTCCATGTGAAATTTACTTTTTAAAATACAATTTAAAGTGATAGTCATCACTCGTATGCGTTGAATAGAGAGATTAAAATAAGGGATGAGTGATAATGGGTTGTTAAGAATGTTACTTTCCGGTAACCCTTTTTGTTTAACACAAAATCGGTTAGAAATTCAACTAAATTTTCAGTTAATGAAACGGCCAAATTTGATATGCTGATTTCCCTGTGATATACTATTAGAACCACATTTTATAATGTATAAGTTTTGTGTTTATGTCAAATAATATAACGGGGGTTTGTGCACCCGTGCAACCGGTAACTTGATCCACATTCCACGTTGTTTTTAAGGACATTATCAAAAATAAAAGAAACAAGGCTTAATGAATATCAGGATAAGACAGACCTAATCATGCATGTCCTGGTCAACTTAGGCATCGTTTCCCTTACCGCTTCAGAGCTGCGGTTTAAAATGGTATGTATTTACCAGTGCCTAATCCCTTCCCATGGATGTTTGACTATGCGGTGGAGACAGACAGTCGGAGTGTCCTCATCGTTGCCCCATCAATTTCTCTCTGTTTTCTTTTGAGTACTGCATCTTTCCGCAGGGGTCACTCCCTCTCTCTCGCTCCCTCCTAATCCAGGTCGACCTAACACAAAATGGACAGGCAAAACAATGTCACACTTATTTATCTCATGCACTTCGTTTGACGCTGAAATTCGGAACTTACTTAAACGGGTGATAGGTGAGGTGGGAGTGGGCTCGCGATAAGAGGAGGAGTGGTTCATGATAACAGCAAGATTGAGCGTGTAGGATGAGTATACTTCAGACATGATTCATCCACACCGGACACGTGACTCTAATCCCTGTTCTACCTCACTCTATAAAGAGAAGAGAATGGATGGAGGACATAGGTCCAAAAGATCAATCTTTTGTTTTATAAAAACCGGAAGATAGGAATGCTGTGCCTTTGAATTAGAGGAGAGCTCAGGTTTTGGCTCTACAAATGTCCAGGCAATCGGAGCAAACGTGTGTGTGTGTGTGTGTGTGTGTGTGGCAACGACGATGCTCTCGATCCATTCTACCCTAAATCAGTCCCAAGTTTTGAGTATCCATATTTCTAGGTTTACTAATCTTTATATGCTCCTCCCAATCTGTTCGACTCACTATCCCTTAGAAAACATCATGGTGTTTATTCGCCACAACCGTTTGTATCGCGTCTACTTGATCACATTCCTCAAGCAGCATGTGAAAATACATCCAAATGGATAGTAACATAGCTGTTGTCCTAGTGGTTGATCTTGAGCTCAAGTGCGTCCTGTGCACAATTCTCCTGCCAACACAAAGTAACAGTTATACAACTATCCATCAAGGTCTTTCTGGAAATGGTTTCTCATAGTGATAACCTATGGGCAAGCTTTTACTATTGGTACTAGTTGATACTCGTGTAGTGCTCATGCGGTTCAAGGTTCGAACTCTACCCCCGTTTACACCATTCCCTATATCAATCTTATGCAACGATTGCTTTGTGATGAGAACTGTTGTCTCAAACAAAAACCGATTTGTGTAACCAAGAGTAGAAACAAATAACTAGCCAGGTGTACGTATTTAGCAATTAATCGATTTTGGTACCGAGATAGCGGTGCACAAAGTCCGTACATCATGGGGCTGATACGTGTGTATTCAGCGTAAAGAACTATTGTGAACAGCTGTGGGTTTACGACTGACCATAAATATATACTCCGTTCGTAAACACCACGGATTAGTGTTACGTCTTTGGTTGTTTATTTTGACCGACAGATACTAGTCTTCCGGTGGTTGACAAAAGGCTGTGCCAGCTAGTAACCGATAGTCGCGTAATTTAATTTACTGTTGTTGCCAGTTTTTGGTCACCTTTAAAGAAAAAAGGGACGGCGGGGAGGGAGGCGAGATAAATACTCGGAGTTCTCGCGGGGTAAGTCACGTTATATTAATTCTGTTTCCCAAAATGGTGAATGCATTTGATTCCAAACAGTTTATTCCAAGCGTTTGACTCACCAATGTGAATCGGGTTTGAAATGTAACCGGTGCTAACGATTGTAATTCTCCATCTCCCGCTCTCTCTAAACTTCATCTAGGCGTACAACAAGATCAAGATCTCTACGTTCGTTTGGTAGATTCCGCAACCAAGCAGGTAAGTCTTGATGCCACTACGGTTCTATTTATTCTCTTAACTGCTCCTCTGATCACGTCGACCACGTACACAACTCTCATGCAACTGCTGTCACCGGTTATTTACTGGTTAATACTATCAGAACACAGAGAAGACAAATATTGCGAAACAGGGCCGTTCATTTTAATCTCCTTAGTCACTGCAGCGCAAAACAGTCTAATAGTTGCACATGGCCGTTTTGTTAAGTACAGCGGTTTAAAGACCACAATANGAGCGGGGGGGGGGGCAGGTTTGAGAGTCGGTCCCACGGTCATTCGATCGACTGCATATAAAATCAGGTTGCGCAACTTGATTAACATTGCTTCGCTGAAGGCTGAGAGCCTTTCTTGGGTCACTTTACTTCCTAAAACTGTCTTGCATAAATACACAATTGCTTTTACGTTGTAGCGACCCAGAAGATGAAAACAAATGATGAACTCTTGCAGCACTTATCTTCTCCCTGTTTCTAACGAATTGAACTAAGAGGACCCAATGTTTTACTTTTCATTAGTGATCAACGAATGGATTCCATTTACTTTCACGGAATGGTGGTCAACATTCTAAGTTTACTATCTATAGAATGATATGCTGCGGTACACTGATTTACAAACACCAGGAGTAGTATGCGCTTGTCGTTCCGGAAAGGAGTGCAGAAGTTTTGAGGTGGAATGGCTAATACATCCGGTACCAAATTGACTTCAATGAGCAAGTTCTACGGGGAGGGGTGCAATACTTTTGTCACGGAGTGTCTGTTTGTACCGAAGTTCGAAAACGAACTTCATTCAAGACTTACCTATCTATCGAACTTAACCATGCGGTTAGTTTCCATGGCTATTACTATTATTATTAATGATGTTTTAAGTTCTTTATTTGTTTACTGAATGTACACTTTTACAATTCATTCTCAGTAAGAGGGTTGTGGCCAATCAAAGGTTGATGGAAAACAGAAAATTCAGAAGCTATACGTTGGTTGCTGCATTCGCACACTTGATATGTAAATTTCTCTTACAATGTTCTTAACCAGTAAACCGCTTGATATGCGTACATATCGATTAAAATTTCCGAATAAAACTTTTGAAATAATTTTATGATCCCCTAGCTGCATATTCCTCACAGACATTAGAATATTCATTGCAAAATCCTCGAATAACGGAACACGAGTGATTCTACTGAAAAATTCCTTGTTTACTCCAATCTCCACTTATACTTTTAAATCACTTGAATTGGACAAAACCAATTGCATCACCCTGTTGAGTGTGATCCGCCTGTTGTTTGTATGAATTCATTGAAGCATAAACCGAATTAAAGGATGGGTTCATCCAGTAGCGTACCGCTTAGAGTTGAGAAAAACATGGACACTGGTTTTATATGATGCATTCATATCTGAAACAGGTCATGAAACTGCATATACCAACATTACTTCTATTATATTATCGTGTGGCTGAGCCCTGGCGTTGTTGCCCAGAACTGATGGGGCTGTTTTGCCACCGTTGAACTGAACGCTTCTCTCTTTCGGAAAGTTGAGAGTAAAATTGTTTGTTGTGGTTGAAACACTTTCACAGAATTCTTATTTATCAATTCCGTGTGTATGGAATTCCCTTTTCAGCCAATTACCTACGAAGGACAGGATAAAAACCCGGAAATGTGCCGTGTATTACTGACACACGAGGTAATGTGCAGCCGTTGTTGTGAGAAGAAAAGTTGTGGAAATCGGAACGAGACACCCTCAGATCCGGTGGTATTGGATCGGTAAGTAAACACGGTATTCCTTGACAATGTACATCTCATGTAAGATAAGATGTTCCCTCATATTGAGCATTAGACCGCTTGCTATTCACGTCATACAACGCCAGTCATTCGGGTGACCTCATCAGCCATTTAACGAGCTCTGTATACACAAACACACATTTTTAACTGTTCAACCAATTGTCCTCGTTTCGGAATCGCTCTCCGAGCGGAGAAGTAATTGCCTTGGTGAAGGTCAGGACTCAATTGGTTGCGTCTCCTCACCCCCATCTCACAGCACGCATACTACCATCTAATTCATTATATGGTCTAGGTGATTGCGAACATCTCACAAACACCCACCATCACTCACGCGCGCGCTTGTTATGGACTTGTTCGCAAAGTGGCTCCACAATATTATCATAACCACGTTTTGCACAGGGGTGGTTTATGAGCAGTCGGAAAGCAAACGACCAAAACACAGCAGCAGCAACAACAGCTACAGAAGCAAGCTGAGTAAGACACCTGCCTCCACTAGGCATTTTCAATAAAGTGCCGTCTTAGATAGGACTGGAGATGGCTAAACCATTCCATAAGCTCATTTGCCTCCAGCACCACTGTTCAGTCTCCCTCTCTCTCTCTCTCGCCTACTCCGATTCAGTCTATCACCCCCACCCCCGGTTCCTCCCGCCAAACCGTTCTCCATTGCCCGCTCTCTATTGTGTGTCACATCGAATGCTTGTGGTAGTTAATTGATCGTCAGCTCTGCGGGGTCTGTCTATTGCCATTCGATTGACGAGGACGGGCCGAAAGCTGGTGTAAATAGTGGAGTGACATAATGAACACCAACAAGCATAGAAAATCTGGATATGGGGATGGGTCATTAAATGTGTCACCTCGTTCGGTCAGACACACGCATACACATTTACACGGAGAACAAGCTGATCTCGGCGATTGCTTCATGCACTGGCAGGTGGCCGAAAGAACCAACACTATGTGAATGAATCGGCAGCCCGGTCTATCGGCACAAATTCGAAGCGGTTTTATTTCAGTTCGGCCGAAATCTCACAGCAATAAATGTGCATTCTTCTCGATTGATTACTGTGAGGTCCCGGGTTCGATCCCCAGTTAGGTCGATGGATTTGCCCTGATGATAAGACTCAACCAGTTCGAAACAGCAGTCCAGGGCTTCCTAGCTTTTCAGTTCACGCTTCATTTGCTATATACACGACGAATTCACCATTAAAATTATATCAAACTCTCCATTACTCACTTAAGATTAATAATCTATTAGGAGTATTGAACGTGTTGCTAATTATTCCGGTATTTCTATTGGCAAACGCGATCCTCAGTGCTAAAAAGCGGGAAGGCTGAGCAGCCTCTATAGAATTTGTAGGATAACCATTATGCCATCCTTAATAGTTATACCTTGACATCGGAAAGTGCAATTTTTGCCATGTAAAGATGAATACACTTCAGTGGTGCTTATTGTAGCATCATTACTTGCATCACAGGATAAAACACGAGCGGGTAATCTCACATTTTGACTGAGTAGCTTTTGTCTGTATGATATTTTAGAGGTACCAATAACCTAAGAAGCATTTGACATTGTTAACTTAGATTTCCTGTCATATCGGGTGGTGGTGTCGCAGTGGATTAGTCGCTGTCACCGGTGCTTTGGACTCTGTGGTCCGAGGTTCGAGTCCCGCCACCGCCACCCAACTTTGGTGGTAGGCAGATCGGCTGCCGTGCGGTTAAATACCACGTCTAACCTATCGGGGCCTTATGTGATTCGCCACTTCAAGTCCCGGGACCTAGGTTGCCGGTTACCATCCCTGTACTGCAGGTCTACGTGACTATAGGGTCTGGTCCGTCTGCTGTTCATCACACACTGGTATGATAAAAAAATATCACATTGTTTTTCAAATTGTCGAACTGTGTAAGCGCTCCACCGGGTAGTTGTATCAATCCACTTGGTGCATGGGGGACGCGGGAAGAAAACAACTATTTTCCGCGCAACACAATGTTACTATCAGTTGTCCGGTACACGCATCAACCTGAAATAGTTTGTTTACGTAAGCGGAGGAGGACATGGTAGAGTGACGGACACAAATGTGAGCAGAAGTGTACCAGCTGTCCTCATTGGACCGTTTTGACTGAATGTACATCGATCCAGTACCGCGAAAGCTTATTAGTAGACATGTTAACAACCAAACCGGTCGAAAATGCTTTATTGATCAATAACTGTCCCCCGCACCCCTCCGTCCACACGTACTACATTTTCGTGTCTGGTGAGCAGCTGCTGTCTGAGCGTCACGTGCTATCCTCTCACTGGTTTATCGCGATTTTCTACTTCTGGGCCAATGAACATATGTATATCTGCCGATGGGTGGATGGCCGATACAGTTGGGTCGAATGGAATGTACGTGCTTATCGAAGCCTATCAGCAGGTGTCATACACGCCGTGTTACGGATGTGTCTACTAAGTCTTTGGTTGATCTCCAACATCCCATAAACATTTGGTTATGAATAGAACAATGAGGAGTAAATAAACCTGAACTCTGGAGGTGAATTTTTGTATTTAAGATTAAGCCTTCAAATGTATTTTCACAGATCAAGTGTCGATATAGTTCAGGATTTTCCAATGTGACAAATCAGTAATCTGAAATGTATTAAGGTCCAAACGAGTTACTCCAATGTACTTAAAGAATTTCTCATGTGAAGTAAAGGACGAAGAATGGAATTAGCACAATTTATTTTAAAGCAGTTTCATCTGTCAGTGCTTATTTTGACGAGGCTAGAAATGACTACCATTGTGTCAGAAGCCGGCTAGTTGGGGGAAAAAACACGACTCGATTTTCACTTCCTTGCGAATAGAACTCTTGTTTAATGAAATTCAGCTAACTTACAATGGTCCCGTTAGAGAAAGCCACTCCATGATCCAAGTTGATAGTTTAAAGAATACTGGCTGAGCTCAACGACATCTGTCAGTCAACGTTATAATCTTTTCTAAATATGTGAAGCTTTGGGATTCAAAGAGGTGGTTATCACTGGATATATTTAGAAAACGCTCCAGGAAAACAAACCTCGAATATCTCAGCAAACGTGTATGAAAAATTTCAGATATATTTCATTTTGAATGGCTCACAGCTGGAGCAGGGAATTTGGCTGAACGGTACCCACATCGCTCTCTCTTTAACTGGTATTACGAAACGCGGGCACAAAAACGGTCATTTCACTAAAAGTGGAACAATGTCGCATGTGAACCATAATGCTTCAACCACTCCGGAATAAAAGAACAAAACATGTCAAACTGTTATGTGTCATACCAATATAATTATTTCTATGCGGTCAAATATTTTTACTATTCATAAACTATAAAGTGAATGTATTCACGCAGTGAATGAATTGTCTTATCGGGTAGTTCACAGTATAGTAATGATCAATAATTTCATATGAAATATTTCAACCAACCTCAGATTGTATGAAACTTATAAGTTCACTATTTCTATACAAAATATGCTTGCACAAGCAAACGTACGCCAGTTAATTGAAATTTATGCCCCACATATATTTTGTTTCTGTGCCGATCATCTGCAATTATACGAGCTCGAAGACGGCTAAGTTATGTAAACCAAAGAAATTATTCACTGCTTCCCATCGGTTACTAACGCGAAATGTATTATCAGTTTATAGACATACTGCATGGTATAACTTCTGTGTGACAAAATGAGGGAGTGGTGTCATTTTACTCAAACATTTCTGCACATAGAATAGGCAACCGTAAGTCATGAGTGGGATTCTTCAAAAACATTGACGGTTTCCAGTTCCACCGTTCTGGTAGGGCTGGCTGCTGTACCACACTTACACGCGTGGTCAGGTAAGCTAGGGTGACTTTTTTCAAGTGTCTCGCTCTCACCAGGAGCAGGTTGGATCATGTTCTTGTTGTTTCAGACCGTCGCTGCTGGAGAGTGCAGTGATGAACGGACATAACTGAGGTATCACTGATAACCACCATATGATGTCAGAGCGCACAATGAACAAACCAGCATCGCCAAAGTTGATATTTCAAGTGGCATTAAACCACGGCTCTGCAAGCTGTTTAGGTGGGTTAAAATGAAACAAAATGTGCATCATAATCAACATTCATTCCTCTGCATCTAAGGTCGGATGTGATTTTCCTTTTTCGCTCGAGTTTGTCAACTTATACAATTGTCAAAATTTACCTAAACGAAGTTTGCAATCGATAGGTAACTGTCATTTTTATAGCTCAGATGCGGGCGGCTACTTAAAGTCTACGGGAGAGTCTCTAGGTCGCGGATAGAAGAAAAGACATTTAGAGAGTTCACTAAGAGTAGTTTGATATTGTCTTATTGAATAAGCCGTAGTAGAAGATCAGTGGTGATATACGAGGACGTGGTAGTTTTTAATTAGGCCAGCGATATCTCTGCAGCAGTAAACTACACATGTCAGTATATAGCATCATAGTATGTGTGAACCTGGCTCATAACCCAAAATGTCACTCGTTTTCACCTTGTCGTCCTCCTGTAGCGCAGGCTGCACTTAATNTTCCCCCCCCCCCCAAAAAAAAAATTGATTTTATCGAGGGAAGAACTAATTTTTTTGGTCATGATCAGAGAACTATTCACAGCTTTCATTTGGAAATGTGTTCCAGTCAGAAACATTTGTTACCTTAATATCTTTGTCGCAAAATGGCATACACTATCTAAAAACCTCTGAAACGTATGATCAGAAATGCAAATTCACAACAGCTTGGACTTCGATCGCCATGCCACAAAATGCGCTGCGCCCATTCGGATAGGAAGTTCCAATAGCAGGTCAAATTCAGAAACTGAAGTCCGTGGGTTTGACCAAACATTCATAGTGATTCGGTGTGCGGGTCTGAGAAACAGTCACGTACGAGGCGAGCAAACATTTGCCATGGAATATTCTTCAGCGGACAGACGTACGAGTACCAATCAATGCGATAGTTCTTCCTGGTCGTTGCTAATACGNAAATGACTGACACGTGTATCGATTCGATATTTAGCGGACATTTTGATTCAGTCGTGTTTAGGGTGCTCAGAAAGCACCATGACAATGTTCATTATATGATGCTGATGCTGCTACTGTTGTTGAAGTTAATGACGATACTTCGTGCGAAATATCGACACGTGCATCCCCCGATTCGAGCGCCGTGTTTAATTCATCTGGCCTACTTTGATGACTGAAACAGACAGATAGATAGATAGATGAGCGACAAGTAGAAGCTACCCACGTGATATTAAGAGGTGGAATCGATGAAGGGCATATTGTGGGAGGGTTTATTCTTCTATGCAGTCTCACCAAACAAGAGTTTCAGTTCAGGCTACTTCTGGTTAATTCGGAATATTAGACAAATGCAGACATCACGTTTGTTCCTGGTTTATTTGGGCTGAGTTGAGTGAAGTCTCGCGTCTAAGAAACACTTCATTCGATACTGTGATTTTAGTGATTAATGAGAAACTTGCACTCGGGAACAAATTTCTACAGTTCATTTAGCACATGTTAGGTAGGTTCTGCTTGTATCTAACCAGAATCTAACCACAGAAACCAGTGGTAAACTGAACGAGGCTAGAAAGAGGTCGAACTTGATCTCTCAAACAATCAGGCACTACAGATATATATGTTGTGGTATATGCTCGGGCGTGATGGTTCCCTTGTGTATGTGCACATATATGTATAGTGCCAGTTGATTGTTCGTTCATCACACAATAAAATTTAGTGAAAAAGTATTGTGGTGTACAATCTAAAGTCATTTGTATCCCAAATTTACTAAAAAATATATGCTATGCACGTATGTTTGACAACATGCAACAGTAAAAATGTAAGACCAGTTACATATAGTTCCACTGTCTGATCCAACTACATTGCTGAAACTTTCCAGTGCGTGTGTACGGATTGCTCGTTTTGGACAACTAACCCAATAGAAAATTAACCTAACAAGGGGCCAAAATGACATGTTCTAGAGGGTGCGAAGATTGCGGCTTTTCTATCTTATTAATGAGCACTGCATTGTCTGGTAATCAAGTGACATGAGGGAATGGTTACGAAGGTTTGTCGAGCTGATGTTGGCCGTTTTAACTGACAGTGAAGTTAAACGTATGACCGTTTTAAAGGATAACAGATATATATTTCAAGAATGCAATGTCCAATCAACTTAACCAGAAGATAATAAGTGAACTTCATATTAGATTACACCTTTGTTGGTTTAAGATGTCCGAAATCCAATTTAAGATGTCACAATTTGAATTTAAGGTGACCGAGTATCAATTTAATATGTCATGTTGCTATGTGGATTGTACCTTGCACAGTACAGAGTGAAAACATAGCAACATGACATCTTAAATTGTTACTCGGACATCTAAAATTCATATTGTGACATCTTAAATTAGACTTCGGATATCTTAAACTGAAAAAGGTATAGATGATAAAGTCATTCATAAGCTTTACGTGATCTTTAGCTCCGTTTTCTGGATTTGTGATTTAATCGGTTAAAATTCGAACTACTGAGTGTCTCATAGTTTGTAACGTATGACAGTATTCTTCGTTGAATTTAAACATTTTAAAAACAATTGTATCAATTTCTTTCACTAGAATACTGTTTTTTCAAACTTAGAAACCATGTGATTTTTGACACATACCAGTTTAAACAAACGATCTAATCCAAGGTAGAAGGTAGTGCAATGGAATTCAAAGTCTGGATACCGTCATGTGCTCGTCTCGCGGTCTTCTCTTATCCATCGTTATCGTCCTACAGCACTTTATTCTTGAAATATTTTGGTTCCGACAGATTGTCCTTCTGTTAACGGCACTAGACGAGATGCCGACCAGCTTTTACGGAAATGCGTGTTCAGCGGACGTAATTTTTTCCTCCTGTGCTCCAACACATCAAAATCAGCCCACTTTTGTGTGTTGAACAGAGGGGAGAACTGATGCAGACCACAGTTTAAATTAGACGTATTAAGCTGGTCCGTTTAAAAGAGGTGAAACTGGAACTAACGAGAGGGGGGAGATATTTTGTCAGGTTTGATGTATTCATTGCAGAAATAATGAAAATGGATAAAAAAAGTAAATAAGTACAGGAAAGTTAGTGTCATTTGCTCTGAAGAAAAGTTAGTGATTTCCTTCATCAAGTGGTTTAACGCGTGACAACTGTGCGAATTCGACAGAGGACTTGATTGTACATATTACGGCACGGAAGAAGCCTAATTAAACGTCCTTTCCGTTCTTTTGAATATGGGAAGTTTCACTTGTTTGCGAGTTTCTCTCAACCACGTAAGAGGCAAGAAGCACTTGTGTCAGTCCAACCGTTTAAGTTGTTACTGATATTCATCAAGCAAAGACTGCAGCTCTCCGTTATCATTCAACCCGAGAGGTAATCCAGCGAACCAGCACGCTGTTCTATACCATGGTTAACCCATTGCGGTTGTAACTAGTTTCTCAGGATTTGTCACCAGTTTTCGTAATCAGATAATAAGCTGTTATATCGATGGCATTCATTAAGGCGATTACAAATAAAGAGTCATTGCAATGTATTTTTCGGAGTTACTTTTCCCTCCATAAGTTTTTACAATCGATAAATGGAATAGAGCGGTATTTTTTCAGATATCGTTGTGTATTTCACCTGATCTATATCCTCCGGGTCTGTATCAATAAAAGCGTTATGATAAGGTCGTTATCCCCCAATTAAATAACCAACTAGTCCTCAAACTGTGAATGAACCTGGCTGGAATACAACAGTTGAACGGATTTGCCGATTTTTGTTACTTATTTCCACCTTCATAAGAGGTGTGTTATCCCGGCATGTAACAAATGAAGGGAATTTTTTCTCGCTTCAACACACGTGCACAGAGGCACGCACGGGCTCACTCGCTTGCGAAAGCCTATACGTGGACTCTATTGATATTTACTGGACTGAGGCTCTAACATCTACTCTCTCATCCCTCTCTACATCTGTTGGAATCCGGGAACTTTGCCACATTTTTCACTGGTCCAAGTTGCATCAATGGTAAAACACCGGTTCACGGAGGGTGACGGGTGGGTTCTACAAAAAAGTTCCCCTGGACCGGGTTCATTTGGTCACGGACCGATAACAGTANCCCGATTAGTGTGGAATTTTTATGTTTACATGTGTGACAAATACGGCTGATTTCCCGACCAGTGCTATCCATCCCGAAGTCACCGACACTTGTTTTGTGTCCAATGGAATGCTTTTTTCAGACAGATGACAGAGGACAGGGAGGTTTTGATGTTGGTGGGAGGCTGAGGTAGTTTGTGAATGTTTATCTACGTTCCCAAGTACATTTTCGTGATGCGCGTTTGGTGAATTGAGGTTAACCCCTAGTCTTCTGCTCCATTCGTGCCTGATAGATAAACATACTCGACACGTGATTCGTCATGCGACACTCAAGCAAAGCCACATTTCTCTTCCTTGCACATACACACACAGGTAAAATTGAAACAAATGGAGATTAGTTATTGCTATCACATTCAGTTTCTTTCGTCTGACCGAAAAACAGGCACGAACTTTGTGCTTTGTCATAACCGACAAATGGTATTGAACAGCTGTTTCGTCCATGCTAAGACTCATCAGTAACTTGTACTTTTATGAATTTAAATATTAAGCGACAAAGAAGGTGACGGATAGTTTGAACTCATGACCCCTTTAATTTGACTAATTCTGCTCCCTGCTACTTCCATACGGAGTCATGGACACCATAGTTATCAGCTATTTGTCTTTTTATACATTTTGAAGGTTCGATTTGGTGTTTTTCCCCGCAATTAATCATCAAAATCAATTTCTTCCATTTCTTCGTAGATATTTCCTCAAATTCTTTATGAAATGCAATCAGAATTGTTTGAAAAATGCTGGTAATCCACGCGATATGCGAAGATTTCAAGTGAGTTCGTTTCCCAGTTGGTTTTATTTGTCTGGTCAATTTTCTCGTTAGAGGTGCACACCTCTAGTTTAAGAATGTGCTGAAACTAAATTGGTCATAACTAGGTAGGTATCATGATCAATTTATAGATTAAGTATCAGTCGGTGTGATGATGGATTGAACAGTAATGGAGTTTTCTTTAAATACCGATGAAAAGCATTGCCCTTGTTGTGACCCGTCCACAGAAGGTAGTTTTTCCTTCCAGTCGGGACGTGAATGGCAGACCCTCAGACAGATATTCTGAACATTTCCTCCCGGAACCGTACCGTTGGCGACCTTGAGCAACTTGAGCAGATGATTCAGTGACGATCGATGTTGATGGCAACATGACAGGAAGTGAGAAAAGACGGAATCATGAAGGGTGATGTTGTTACCAAAGAAAGAATTAGAGGTTCTGAACAAAAGGTTGTTAATGAGGAGATAAAGATGGTATATAAAATCAACATTCATAGGAGAGGCCTGTGATACAATCTCGTTGATTATAGGCATTTTATCCACTAACAATTTACTGACAGTTCCCGACTAATTGCAACGGAACTGCATTTGAGCGCGATAGGTCCGAACGGTATATACACAACATTCAACTGATCTGGAAATGATGTGGAATGATTGCAGCCCGGGGTGCGGATGTTGATGTTGGTGAGTTCTCCGAGCTGGAAATGTTGTTGGCAGACGTTTTATAGCCAAGCCAGGTAACAACATCCCCGAAGTCGCATTGATGATGTTGCCCAGCTGGACTACAAAAACGTCTTCGAATAACATTTCCAGCTAGGAGAACTCACCAATATCAACATTCAGCTGATCTAACTTTACTCCTTGGTCATTTAGGTGTAATCCATTTATCAAACCGAATCTACCCTTATTCTTTCCTGTTTTGTTTTCTTCTCCCTCACCTGATTCTCTCTGATCAAAAGGTAGCGGTCTCTTCGACACCGGCGATCGAAAGAAAATTGCTCTGTATATCGGACAACATGTTCGTACATAATAATTCCAAACACGGACGTCGGACACGACGCAGTGATCCAACAGATGGGGGTAAGTGAATGCACTGAACGAGTCATTTCAAAACCCCGACTGAAGCAAATTCGGTTTCGCTCAGATTGGTCCAAATCCCGATTGGCATCATTACTCATTAATTACCTAGACAAGAAGTCATGTGACTCGACGGTTGCACCAAGCATCGTTCACAAAAAAAACGGGATATGTTCAGCATACAAAATGACTATTGTCCTAGGTACGTATGAGAACATCAAAGTCATCGAAATCCCCATTTATGGAAGCTTCGATTGGATTAAACTTATTTGGATGATATGAGTCAGCGTCAAGCAATATCTGTTGTTGTTTTTCACTGTTAAAATTCAAATTGTTTCCTTGTGAGCACTGAATTGAGCTAGCTGTTCCGTCCATATCGTGACTCGTCATTCGTGTGTACTTTTTTGCTTGCATGCCGACACTCAAATCGTGAAGCTTCGAGGGACAACAAAACGGTTGAAATGCAAAATTTTGAACGAATAGTTCAGGAATTTACGATGATGTTTGAGTGAGCCTGTTTTTTTTCATGGGCACTTCCCCGCATGTATGTGGAGAATTAGCGAACTTCCACGGAGTGTATGTAACCCACAGCAAAATCACCTTAGTCACCTAGATTATGTCAGAATGTAAAGTCATCCACGTAGTTTACACAGTTGGGGATGGGAATTTTTAATGGTTAGCACCTCGACTTATTGAAAATGATGGTTCATTTGTCTTGTAAAGCATACCGAATGTGTCATTCGAGTTTATGTCCAGCTTTGTTTCAACCACGCGTTATGTGACAGAATAATTGAGTTTCCTGTGTCACTAGTGATATCCTACTCTCGGAGATTTTACTCCATATTTTCTGAGACCATTTCGGGATTC
The DNA here is from genome assembly GCA_900618425.1 of Echinostoma caproni. Taxonomy (NCBI): domain Eukaryota; kingdom Metazoa; phylum Platyhelminthes; class Trematoda; order Plagiorchiida; family Echinostomatidae; genus Echinostoma; species Echinostoma caproni. The sequence goes on along the minus strand of UZAN01040814.1, from coordinate 25,928 downwards.
GTTCGGTCTAGCTGGTCCAACATCCAGCTATTTCAAAGATAATCATGAAACATGTGTACATGTGCGGGAGAGGTGATCTGGACGCATTAGAAAGATCTGTTTTCAACCTATCTATTTAACTTCATGGGAAAACTGTGCCTTCGATTCCTTGCAATTGTCTCGGTGTTTTTTATTTGAAATTCTCTCCGATGTTTGAATTACTGTGACAGACGAAGTAACAAACATTAGATATTGTCCAATCAAATTATTCTGTATAGTTGTGCTCTTTTACTGTGCTAATTACGCGATATTCATTCATGAGACCAGGCAACTCGAAGTCAGCAGCTTGGAATAGCGGGCGGCTTAAGATCTAAGGTGCTTTATTAGATCGGATGTTAGCAAGACTATTTACCACCAAATTTGAGCGACGTTTAAAATAATAGAACCTCGGATTGTTAGGATCAGTGTGCGTCGCTGACAGTCACTGTAATCGCTGGATGTGCACTATGTAGATTACAATAGTGATTGTGATTCAGCTCGTATTTCATACCATCAGCAACAAAAACAGTTGTACAAATATAATTCTAACAAAGGAGAATGGGGGAGATACAAAGTTTTCTATATTCAAAGAAGTGAGCTGACCAAGGACAAACAATTTTGGTGAATGTACATACATATCAATTAAATATGAAATTTCAAAGGGAAAATTCGTGATATATATGGTAAATGAAGCGTGAACTGAAAAGCTACGAAACACTGAGCAGTTATTTTGACCTGTTTGGGTTGAGTGGGTGGCATGCTTACGTCCTGCATGTGAGGTTCCGGGTTCGATCCCCAGTTGGGTTGATGGATTCGCACTGCTGGTGAGACCCAATCAGGTCGAAACAGCTGTCCAGCGCTTCCTAACTTTTCAATTCACGCTTCATTTGCCATATACATGACGAATTTCCCCTTTGAGATTATATCAAATCCTCCATTACTCACATCAAATATGAGATTGCAAAACACGGGGTTCTCGCTTGGAAATTCGATCTCCTCTAGGCATGTTGTACTTTGCTCGTCATCTATCAGTGATCTTCCTAAATAAAATTCAGATAAGGCAGTAACATTGCTTTAGTTCACTTATTTTTTTCAAGCCTGAAACCGCGAGTTGAAGAGGCCCTTTCCTTCTTCACCCCGGGGTGGCGTGGGATAGAAGAATATAGAGACAAATTGTTGATAAATGAATCAATCAAACTGCGGCACACCGTACCAGGAATTTCACTCAGACTTCTCCGGTCAAAGGAGACTGAAACAACAGTGTCCTGACCGGTTGCGTTTTCCAAAAATCGACGCATATTATCTACAGGTCAAAGTATATCGCTTATGATGTTTATCGAACAGGCCAAAGAATTACTGTGAACAGTGTAGATCATCCCTGAAGAGCTTCCAGTCCCGATAGGCGTCACCAGGTTTGGTTATTGTCTGGGGGGAAAGTTGTTGAATGGATTCTATTTTGTCCACAATTCACAAGGCAATGGAAGTAGAAAAAAAATCGTAGTNAACACAGCATCATAGACGATTGCGACTGTTTCGGGTCTATGATACTGTCTATTCTGTCGGTGGGGAAAATCTCATCCCGGACACTTGTACCCGCGTGCACACGTGATTCTTGCTTGTTTTCATTCGGTTGGTTAATCAGACACGCGTCATTGCTTTACTGAACCAAAATCCTGAAGAAAAATTGAGTATTCATCTCAAGTCATTCAAACTCAGCGAACAAGATAGCGCCCGTGTGTATGCGTGTGTGTGTGTGTGTGTGTGCGTGTGTGACTGGAGTGTACAAAACAGGGAGGAGAACGACATCACATACCGACAATGAAACCTGCCGCTGTTGAATATTTGATGCATATACTCAGCCACTACCTAACCGTTGCACGTGAGCGACGCCTTGGAGAGTGAAACCGGAGAATGCGCAGAGGAATACCTTAGGACAGTGAAGGTGACATCTCTTCCAGAATTCAGTATGCAAACCCACCTCCAATATAACAGAAATACGTGGGCATCAAGTCAGTATGACACGTTTCGAAAATCTGGTGAGTTTTGGTCCGCACTTCAAATCACTGCACATATAACTGCTGTTTCTGTACACCTACAAGCAGCGGCACCACCACGCTCTATCTATCTGCACCGAGCCGAGTCGTCCGGCATGTTCGTTTTGCCCGGCTTAGAACCCTCTCCACCCCCTCAAATTTACATTCCCTTGTTTTCACACATCTCCAAATCATATGTAATGCATAATGAATATAATGGGCCATGAATACTGCATGGGTATCCATCATACCACGTAGCGGGTGTTCGTCCAACGTGTCGGGCTACAATCCCAGTGTCGCACAGAGGCGAGAAATTTAACAAAGGGAACCCCCGGAGGCGCACAACTTACTAACAAAGCTATCTAGGGGAATTGTTTTGTCCAAGGGTTTAGATTCAGAATTCTAAGACAGTTTGAGGATATCAGTGTAAATCCGAACCTGGTGTTGTACACTCAGCAGATTCGATCGGCAAAAGAAAATATATTTACTTCTTGGAACCCAACTGGTATTAGCATTTCAATATGCTATTACTTGAGGTTATCCATGTCCTATTCACATATAAAACCTATGCAATTTGTGATGAGAATAGTTCATTTATTGTTTATCAACTTGTTTCTGGCGGAGACATTTGTAACACTTGGTAATTTTTTAATCGCACGGACGAACTTAACCCTAACATCTTTATTATTCCACCAACCTCGACGAAACCGAACATCACTTGAGCTGCACAATACACACGTGAATAGACAGTGAGTTTAGTCCAGTTACGTCTTGGCACAGGGAATACTCGACGAGGGCTTGTTCGAACAGTAAATAATTTTTCAGACACGGTGCTTATGAAGACACAAACCGTTTTAAACAGTAGCCTTTGAGTTGCCACTTCGATGGTCTAAGTGCTCCACAAAAAACAATGTGCTTCATTTGTGAGCACATGTGGTGTTGACCAACACGGTTGTAGCATATTTCCCAGCTTTCGGTTAGTCTGCTAATTTTACATGAACAGAATATTCAACGAGTTTGACTAGCGTACATTTTCAATTTCATCAATCGTTCATATTTCCTCATAAATTAACCGATGAACCAGGTTTTACCAAATCGACCAACATTGGAAAAAACATTACGAACACTTATTCCATCTCACAGATATCAAAATATGTTCCCGATTTGATAGGCGTACAAAAAGGAGCGTCCAAATGCATGTGACTGCATTAGTAAGTGACTTCGCTCCATTGCTCCAAATCAACATATTTGAATTGCTCAAAACTAGGTGTTTTGTACCAGATCATCACACCGTGGTATGTATGCACAATACGAACGATGAGAGCGAGGGAGGGAGAGCGCGCGGCAGCGGGACCAAGTTATTTTGACCAATAGTTCCGAACGGCATGAAAGTTTTCTCTGTGCATTAGTCATACAACCGACCGAAGTTCGTGTAATCAATTGGACCACCTCGGCGTTCACACGCACACACACACACACACACACGTGTGGCAGAGATGTAGGTGTTTATTTGGTCAACTGTTGACTCTACCAAAGCGGTCTGGGCGTCGATCCCCCAGGGGATATTTGGTTAGTTGCAGTGGGACGTGGATGTGGTTGCCCGATGTGCGTATCCTTACTGTGTAGAACTCAACGATGAGCTGTTTAATTCATTGCGATGCTTCCGCCCCGCCCCCCCCCTCAGTCCCCTAACCCCTTGCAGCGTGGCACGTGCATGTGTGTGTGTGTGTGTGTGTACCTGTACGCGGTTGCTTAGATCGTGGGA
>UZAN01040814.1:4284-18811 GCA_900618425.1 Echinostoma caproni | reverse complement strand
GATAACAGTTGTAGTCAGATTCGAAATCTTGTTGCACCAATGAACTGCCTAGTCAGTCATGTGACTCAGGTTGACTGAAATTATGGCATCGAGCCAATAGTACGACAAGTTGGGGCAATATCGACAGTTCACAATAACTTTTCCTTGGACATGTGTAATGTTCTGTGAATTATTGCAACAGGGGAATGTTTATCAAGGCTGATGAGCCGTTTAGCTCATCGGGCTTTGCTCACCTCATGAGATCAACTTTCCAGTGGCTATGATCCTCAATAGATCAAATTAAAACTTTAACCATATTTGTAGGACATCTATTGTGATCGCGCTAGTGTGATGAAACCGAAACAGCAAGCTTTGGAAAATTTGTTTCGTCGTCAAGTGATTGTTCAAATCAGGTAACGGAACTGTTACTCATCGACGAAGTGAATCATAACCGGCTTCTTATGAATACCTTTTAAATTGTAGTGTTTCCAAAATCCGCATCAGTTATCTGTTTCGAAATTAATGCTCAAAGTACGTTCGATAACCTTTTCTCGGATATTCAATCCCCTTCCCTGAAATGAAAATTTGGGACCACCAGCTGCATTTTGTTTCGAATCCAGCGATATTGGTTAATCACTCAGACTATCGAACATCTGCAACTCGGTGCATCACTGCCTAAGTTTAGAGGCAAACCATCTTCATCAGTCTCCCCCCCCCCAACATACGCTTGAATGCATTCTGATTTGCAGCTGTCTGCTGATGTGTGATGTAAATTTCAGGTCGTTTGGTCAGGAAGATTGGTCAGTGGGTGGTGGTGCGGGTGAGTGGGTGTTGGGTGGGTGCAAGTTCAAGGTCTGAGACTGATTGCCGCTAAGCTAGATTTGTAAGGGGGCTGGAGCCGAGCGAGAGAAGGGGTGGGTGAGATACAATCACATCAAACAAGTGTCAGATGCCATCTGACGCAAACAAACGATTACGCGTGAGGATTTGTTGGTGGTTGTGACCGGCTCAATGCATGCAACACCACAAACTGGCCATTTTCAAATAGGTGACTGTCTCTAATTTGGCTTTTGTAATTTAGCATCCGGTACACAGTGTTCATTTGTCCATCTGTCGATCAGTTATCATAAACTCAATGCATTCACAATTACGCAACCTGTGTACAGTCTGGAAAGATGATAGTACATGGAACAGAGCCGGGCAGGACTGGAATACTACATATCTCACTATAGGATAGAGATTAGTCAGCTAAGAATGAACAATACAAAGGGGAACACACGGTTATTTTTATCGAATACTGACAAACCGACAGAAAATTGAAAGATTTATTTCCCGAGATAAACTTAAAGAGAGCACAACAAATCTAAGTTGCATGATTTATACCAAGGCAGATTTCGCTGCATCTCAACTGGTACAATACCGCAGAAAACTACAGTTTATATCGTTGAACAGTACATCAAGTTACACAAGAATACGACCGGGACGAATCATCACACTTATACTACTGCCAAAGGAGATGAAATCTCATCTCCTTCAAAATGTTACAAATGGTACAATTTCCTTCACTCCAGGGTGTGCCCTTTCTTGAGAGGGGTATTCCAAAAGTAGCTTGAAGCATGATCAAAAAGGAAACGAGTTGTAAAAATCCACCATCCACCTTTTGCACGATTCATGTGAGCCTTTTGGTTTTCACTCCATTTGAAGTAAGCCACAAAGTAATGCAAAGCTAATTTCAGCCGTCTTGGTGTACCCGGCGCACAGCTGTTTTTGGAATAGTTGTGCAGTACGCATTGCGTTCCTTGCTGGAGCCTTTCCGCACTGAAATATCTATCTATTATTTTCGTTCATCGCTCTCTGTTACAACTGATTAGGAAGAACACAAGTCAATAAGTTGGAACGGGCTGACTGTAGTTGTGTCAAAACGATTTACAGGGTCAAGATTTAAAATACTAATCAGTGAACACATCGGGTCCGTCAACGATGGCGAAATCGATAGCAGGCCAACCCGTCACTTGACACCTGATGCGAGTGAGCTGCCGCATAATTTGAATTTCCACTACACTTTTTTGGAGAGGGTGATTGCCCTTTCGGACTGCGCTCTATATTTTATCTTTGAAATGCAGAAGGCTAATAACTCTGTCTTTTTATTGGGATCACATGACACTGAAATAAGTAACGCTTATACGTGAACAGGTAACAAGACTAAACTAAATCGTTGGATGATGTGGTTATAAGACTAAGCAGGTTATCAGCAGCTTACCAGGTTGGATGTCAGTTGTTGCAGAGTTCTTGGTGCGTTAACAGATAACTGTGGATAATATAATTGAGTGTACTCAAATGATGATTCATATATTACTTGAACTATGAAGCTATGTAGTTGCCTTTTTTTATTACCGCACGCCCAAGTATTAGTTATCGTTGTATCGGAGATCAAAAATGTTTATTTTTCTACCAAAGCAAAGAACAGAACCGCATCTGGGTTGTCAACCTGTACTACACATTTTCAACCCTTAGCTTGTCAAAACAAAAGCTGTTTATCCCTTAATAAGCTCCGTCGGACAAGCCTTCCCGAGGTACCGCACACATTGGACGAATGTTAGTGCAACGTTAATTCGCTGACAATGTGTGATACCTCCGGAGGACTTGTCCGACGGAACGTAGTGAAGGACGAGGTTGATTCGGTGATGGTTCCTATCATTGATAGGACAACTGTGTAGTGCATTGTGAAACGTTGCCTCTGTTCAATGAAAACATTTCGTAGTGCATTTCATTGTACAAAGAGCTGGGAAGCACTTACTGTAAGCTTTGTCTATCTGGTCGGTCCCCGGCACTGCCAGTTAATCGACCCATATATTTATTTTTCACATACATCTAAATTTAGACTGTGTGTCATAGAACCAACTGAGGATCGAATCCCGGACATCACAAGGGAAAGACAAGCCTATTATTTACGTGACCATCGTGCAATTGATTAGACCTATTTTTCAATTTGCCTCTAAGCGACATAGGATGAAATCGATCGTCCATTGTTCAAATTTGAGGTATACGCGTAGATGGGTTGTACTCGCAAGTACTAGCCAACTGAATATCTGTTGACTTATTAATCGGTAAAATGATTCATTGCTGGAATCTCAAGTTGACATGCGTCCTACGATAACTACCTGCACTGCACTATTTCATATAGGTTCTGACAACCAAACCCTATAAAAAAATTCCTTATAAAGATTTGATAATTTTTCTGAGTATTCCATACCAGAAGTGTCTGAACTGTGAGTTTTCTGTTGCTCGGTATCATGGTGGACCCCCGGGTAAAATGGGTTTTTTATGTTATACAATGGAACTAGGCATACGCAAATTTATTCCCTTTGGTAGTCATCGGTTTGCTCTGTCAATGTCATTTTGACCGCATTGCAGGTAAATAGATGCACCCAATGTGATGCAGACCATGGTAAATGACCATGTTCCCTGTTTTCGGTAATCCGTAGTGTGGTATGAAATAGGATACGAAGTTGTACAGGTAGAACTGCTCACATCATGTGCGAGTCAATTTTGTAGTGTGAATCATTTTGTCTAGGAGCGCCTTGGAAGATCAATCTGTCGTAGATAAATTTCCCTGATACTATGTGGCTAGGATCACCCTTAGGTTTTATTCAACTATGGCTACCGTTGCTGTTTATCCATTACACTTGAGTGTTATACAATGAAAGCTTTCCTCCTGTCGCAGGAGGATTAGAACAAGAGGGATATACAATGCTGCTTCCTCCACTAAATCGCTCTGGATAGCACATTTTATAAGAATGCTTGAAATTCAAAAACTTTTACTTGAATCCCTTTGCTAAAAACCCTATTGTTTGATTGATCTTGAAATCTGCTTTTGCTTTAGGAATGACTAAAAAATACAACCATCTGTAATCTTTTCAAACATTTTACTTCTCCACCTTCGAGAGGGGTTTCTGCGTATGCGCATTGACGTTCTGTTAGGATAGCACCCATAGACCGGCAGAGAACTGGGCGTTAGTTAGTTCGTGAAACACTTCAGGCACGTGCTGACAGAAACATGGCGAGGAATGATTCTGGCCGTATTCCAATTTCAACCTCGTAACATGCCAATCCCCCTGTGCTTTGAGCAGTACTGCCAGTGGTTGATGTAAGGACACTGGGGCCGGTTGACTGTTCGTGGTACCATATGTCGTTTAATCATTCAAACCGAAAAGGACCGAAGTGAAAGTTTTCCCCCAATTTTCTTTCCTTTCAATTGGCCTTCATTCCCATAGAAGCTATAGTTTTGAACGCATTATGGGGTCGAGTTTGTGCCACTCAATCCCATCTGGGAAGGAATTTAGAGGGTGGTAGAACTGAAGACGAGGGAAGGGAAGCAGGTGGTGGTGGTGTTTGGTTGGCAGGTAGAGAGAATTATGAGGGCGATTTTTGTCGTCAATATTGATGAAAATGAAAGTGCTTGTACGTGGTTCTTCAGGCAGCTGCGATATGGTAGAGTGGAAGAACACAGGAACGCAGAGAAGAGGGGGGGGGGGTTGGAGGGCGAAAGGGATGACCACTAAAGAGACATCTTTCTCGTTCACAAACAATCGAAACGAGCCAGATGGTCCAGTGAAATAGAGAATCACAGGCTAATGCATAAATATTCAACGACTCATCAGGCAAAGTTCCGGTTTTGAAAAGCACTCCTTAATCAACGATCCTCCTTCACGTTTGGTCCACTCTAGAGAATACGAACAAAAAAACTCACTTCATTGCGCCAGTTGTTGTTTCATTTTCAATTTGGATTAACAAGACGGAAGTTTTGGTGGGCATGATTAATAACTGGCAATACATGAAATTTCAACATAACGATTCACTTAGTTGGTTTATCAACTAATCTCACATGCTTCTACAGGGAAAAACGGTTATACAGTTTTGAGGATTATAAAGTAAGGTCAATGTTGATTGCGGGATAGAGTTATTGACTACAAGTACCTGCATAACGCATAGTAAATATCAGCTTGAAAACCGAGCACCGATGGGCATCACTGTGCGTCTGAAATGGTGATATTCGCGATGAAATAAATCATGGACTAAAGTTTACGAAGTCCGTTACCTTGACCGGTATGTTTGTGGATTTCCGCTCGACCAGTTCACAATATATCTTTGTTTTCCTAAGTGTGATCGGAGGGATCCTGATATAATCATCCTCAATCATTCAACTACAACGGTAAGTTTATGAGTCTACTAGACCCATAAACAGATTAATTAAAAATGGATGTGATCGATATTTGTGTGTCGTCATCAAAAAGGCTAACCAGTCACGTGTGGAAGATATAAGTGAGCTATTTTTAGTTTACACGACTTTATTTTTGCTTCCTTCTATTGAATTTATATGATGAGAGGTGTCAGGAACGGAGAAATGACCAATCTAAAGAGAGGTTATAAAAAAGCAGTAGATGGGTGAAGTTGGGCGGTGATGCTCGTGGGATTCAAACGCACGTGCACGTCCTCCGAAGCGATAAGTTGGTAGCCCTAGCCGCTTAACCACCACTTGATACAGATCAAACATCCATTTAAACAAATTGCTAGACACGGGGTGCATATGGTATTCTTCAAAATATCCGTTTCTCTCCAGGCCTCAGCTCGTGCGCCAGACAAAGGAGAAAGCAGAGAACTTTCGCCAGATTTGAACTACCGCCAGTAGAATCCGGAGGCTCACTATCGGGAGGCTGGTTACACTGGTTCACATTTTATGTGTAGCAGCTCAAATTTTACCTCTATTCTGTAACCATCCAATTTCTTGTTGAAATCACACTAGATCAGCCACGTATAAGTTCCTTTTGTGCACACTCCTCCATATGCGTGATAATTTACCTTTTGGGTTAGGCTTACTGAAATCACCGATTCACTTGTTTATATCACTCAGCAACCACAACAACTGATTTTCACAGCATTATACACATTCACCTATTGTTCGTCAATTTCCCTGCAAACTCCTAATGTCTCTATCATCACCACCAATCTCACATTCATTCTGCGTTTCAACGTAAAGGTCCCAACCCATCGAAATGTGCGATCATGGTAACTTCGTATATGGTGCCGCGAAACTTTGAAAATTCGGTTTGTAATACACTTGAATGGTATTGGGGACTCCACTTGAAACCGGGAATCGCGTCAAAGTAAAAGTGGAGTTTGTTTGCGCGAAAACCGTGCAAATATCAATATCGAGAAAAAAATAGGAAGGGGTCTCATTTATCACAGATTTTTAATCCTAGTTTTTATGTGGCATAGTTCGCAATGTCTATAGGAAATACCAAACGTATTTAGCTTCTTGTGGAATCTATCGCAGCTAATGTAACCCCGATTTTATCAAATGATACACAGTCCACAGGGAAAGGAAGGAATTCCCGAGAAGCTTCTATACACAGCAAGACCAGTTGGGATTCATAGTCCTGAGCCTCTGAGTGACCACCCGTTTAAGGTCACAACAAATATGAGGGAATTACGACACTGCATCAAGTAGGACTACCGGTATAGTGGCTTTTCTGACATCAGTGGTAGTAACCAGTTGGTAAACAATAGCGATTTAGTCTACTGGATTGAAATTTACCAGAATTTATGCGCTGCCTTGAAATCGTTATGCACTGAATCGTACAAACGATTAACTCATAGACACGAGGAATTAATGTTCAAACACGCCAGAATGTAACCGAAATCGGGCTGAAACGGGGCTACTGATCAGTCTGATATGAGTGGCGGGATACGAATTTCNTTCAGAATGTTTGGCTCGGACCATTGACATCATGCTAAACCGCTTGACCACCACCAACTTTAACGACATTAAGTTATTTTGTAGTCTACCCCAATGGACTATTGGAGTTAATAAACTTCGGAAAATGTTGTATTCCCTAATTTACCCGACAGTAGAACTAGAACACACTAGCTTCATAGAACTTGGAGAGTTCACTGTCATTTAAAAGCATTTTCGCCGAGACATCTGATTGAGCTCAATGTGAGGAGTAACACGATTCCGTATACGTTTTTGTCACTCNCGATCGAATTGCGGTCAGGACATGCTAATAACTATTATTACAGTTGTTGATATATATTAAACAATGAATCTAATTAGCATGTGAGAAAGACTATGCTGCCGCTTGAGCGAACGGCTAACCACAAGAGACTTTTGGTTCTCTACTATAGTCTGTGGTGGTTTGGTCGAGTTTTTGGGTGTAAATGCCTCAGGGCTAGCTAGAATGCAAAACTAATGAAGCGTGCCTAATGTGTTTGTCATCCTCGCCGGTGCAGCATGTGTCCGTAATCCGATAGGTTGTTTGACCTTATCGCACCGTCTGAGCTGGACAACGATGGTCGAACGGTCTCATTTCTGAAGCCACACCAACTCGTCCCTTCTGCTCTCCCTCCCGCCCTGCCAATTCCATCCCAATTGCTCTCATGTTTGGACGTGACCGATCTACGAACAGGGAATAGCGCGTCAAAGGTTTATTGTTCGTTAGAATTCAGACGGAGTAAGAATTGTGGTAGAACGCTCTTACATACACAAATACACACACACGTGCTCGGATATTTTATGAACAAGGACAATCAGTTTACGTTTTGAAGACTTCAAAGTATGGCATTAAATACCTTAAGTTTATACCTTCACTGTCACCGGTGAAGAGGGGCAAATTATCATTGATTAAGATCAGCAACAAATATGGGAATTTCGAAATACAGTTACAACTGAATTATTTCGAATTTCAGTTATGAATGCTCTCTCTACATGTGGTTTACTGGTCGGCGATTGAATCAGCTTGTATTTATATTGTCAAGTCATTCAGATACTACTTATTTCAATATATACATATTTATAGATAGAGGGGGTAAAATGCTTATTTCCCTTGTGACAGTAGAGTGGGGCGAGACATTTATGCCGCGGTAAACTAGTATGGTATATTAGTAAAGTAAACGGAAGAATATCTGAATGACTGAACAAAATTCCCGTGATGAACAAAGTTTCATGTGAAAAATGGTTGATCGGGTCGACCTACCAAGAGAAGATAATTCGAAACTTATGGCTTTATTCGATCGATAACAGAGTTTTCCATTGCACCGTCTTTGTTTTTTATCCTGACAGTTTGTCCCACTGTTACTCCGGTTATCAAAGCCCTGAGCCCGAACGAGGGCTGGATTACCGGGGGAGAAACGGTCACGGTGATTGGAGAGAATTTCTTTCATGGACTGCAGGTCGTATTCGGATCAACCGTGGTTTGGGGAGAAGTAAGTAAATTTCCATTTTAATTTTGGCTTGCATAGCCGGTAACATTGTAATTCTGTGGTTCAGTTTTGTTTGTTGTTATTATTATCTACCGACCACTCCCGTTCGATCACTCCGATCAATCAATGAGGAATTGAATCCGACTAAACGGATCGTTCAGTGTGGCGTGAAGGCAGAATGCGAGTAAAATATGCGCACTCGGGGAAAGGGAATAGATGTTGTTTTCGACCCTCACTCTAATCAGCCAACATCATTGAGTAAACTGATCCCGAGAAGCAATTTTTGCCAGCTCAGTTGATGCGCGGGAGTTTCTAAATATAATGAATTTGTTCCAGTAACTTTGTATGATCTATATGTTTGTTCATAAAATTATTCGCTTTATTAGGGGAACGATGCAATATGGCACTCATTACAGTGAATCACAAACAATTACCACCGCAGAAGAACGGTTCTTTTCCTGCAATCTGCCATGATTTATAGTGAATCTCATTGCGCATATAATGTTGTGACTATCATATGTCGCACTGGTCCTAGTTGACTAGCTGTTTAATCCTAATTTTTCTTTGATCATATAAAACTTTCTATTCAATAGGTTCCTAAGAAAGAATAAATTAAATTTACCGAACTGAAACCGCTTAACGGTTCACTCAACACTAGTTGAACATGTTCTGTAAGGTACAGATAATCCCCTCCAGGTGGATAGGTGGTATGAATACCACGCCGATGAACACATTTCATTGGGAGAACTAGTACCCACGCGGTCTGAGTGAAATCATCATAATCATAATCATAATCATCATCATCATCGTCAACGGCAGCGGCATTAACATCAACAGCGAGTACCGTTCGTCTCAAATCTTACCACTGGCGTTTACGTGGAAACTTTAAATAATTAATCTGCGGTTGACTACTGCCTGAGAAATACTACAGAGCAGTGCTAATTAGGTTGTATGTAGAATTAGCCAATCTTGTTGCAATTCGTACGGTAGAATTCGTCCCGTGACCTTCCTGTCCGATGATCGGTAGGCCGCGATCTCCTAACGGAATATTAACTATTAATTAGTTTAGTGTAAATTTTGATCGGAATTTCACTGAGGGATTCATGAAACATACTGTAGAAAGGTAACCAATGTTTCCGAGATCCGTTTATCAGCTGTATACATGGTAGCTTGGACAAACACAATTCAAATGAATTATTATGCGGCCTACTTCATTCATAAAGCAGTCCCACACAGGCTCGGAGTCTCGCTGGAGCTTAACTCTACGCCCATGAAGGTTACTATAGCACTATGCCCATCTAGCTTTCCGTTGATGATCGGTGAGGTTAGATATATGAGTCAAACGCATGAAATCCAAAAACTCTTCGACTCCCTATTTTTGAAGGTCCAGTGATTAAATAGATCAAGCATAAATCTCTCAGCAGAACATAAAAAAATATCAAGGAACTGATGAAATTTATGTTTGGTGAGAAAGTGCTGAAAAAACTAAGCTTTTCGATCAATAATTTTGATATCCCAAGGCAGCCTTACAATGAACCTCAGCTCCCTTCCGGAAGATTTTTCCAACCAATGTACATTCAACAAAAAAGGAAAATAAAAATTCCTTTTCAGTCATCATTATTGTTATTACATCCTATAAAAAGTTTATTCATACTGCTGTTCTTTTTCCCTTTCCTTCTTTTCTCCGAATTCATCTCAATCCCTAAGTTGTTAACACCACACGCATTACGCGTTCAAACTCCACCGCGTCATCTGCCAGGTATCGTGGATGTGACGGTCGCATTCAAGAACAAGACATTTTGTAAAAATAATCCGGGACGGTTTGCTTATATGTGTAAGTGAACAAAAGGAAATTAATACCTCGAATAACCGAACATTGTTGTGTCAAACGTGGTATTTTGTGCTGATTTTTCTGCATCCATCCATCCATCCATCCATTTTATTGTTGGTTGCTTAGCTAATCATACATCGGTCGCTAATCAGATACCAGATTTTCTGTGACTCTGGTAAGTGTTATCCACATTGTTCATCAGTTCTGTTGGGTTACCACTTCAATTAAACTTCGGTGTAACTTCATTTCAGCAAAGCATTGTTTTTGTTGAATGAACTAGTGAATTGCCGATGGTTATGCGGCATTTCTGTATTTCACCAGGCAGTCTTTCTATGGTAGTGGCCTCCTTATTGAAAGTTAGATATACTCAATAATTACAGAAGTCAATAACACATTTATTCAAAAAAACGAACGAAACGAATGATGCTCATTTTAAAATATGTGAGAAATGGAGTACGATAATTAGTACTATTTTGGTAAGTTATAAAAGTATATATGGCAACAATGTCGCTAACTGTAAATTTATAGAGATATAAAGTGTATTCTTCTCAGTCCATTTAAGTCTGCGGAAATTTAAATTCACAAACTGTCCATGATTGGTGTCTGTCTGTATGATACTGTTTGTTCTTTTAATGTGATGAATTCCTGGTGATTTTTTTCAGTAGTAGCTTTTATGCACCCGGATGGGTGTATTTTCAGCAATTACACCATATTTGTGGATTCAAATTTACAAAATCGTACATAGTGAACACAATGAAAGCAGTAGATATTGTGTTTCTCAATAAAGCAAGCAACTGCGCAATTCTGTGGAAATTGTGTCCTTGTCTATTAGTAGACGTGCTAGATATGGCAGAACAGAATTGCGATAAGCACAGGTACGTGCAAATAAAAGTTTAAATCTGGGGCGTGTGGATGATGTAGATACAGCTGTTGAAAATTCATTGTGTAATGGGTGGTGAGTTTCTGAGAGTACTTTGGCGGCGAAATTTTCACATGTTTGTAGGTGTCTGTCAATGATGGAATCGGCCAGTTTATCCCTGACAATGCCACTACATTTAGAGATGTGTTTTAGAGATCTCGCCAGTAAATAAAAGTCTTTCTTCAACATACCGGGAAAAATTACTGGAGAGCAATACAACCAGTGGGGTAGCACGCATGCATTCACAAATCTAACAATCAGCTTGTGGGGAACAGAAAGTAATCTCAATCGGAGTGANGGCGGCGAAATTTTCACATGTTTGTAGGTGTCTGTCAATGATGGAATCGGCCAGTTTATCCCTGACAATGCCACTACATTTAGAGATGTGTTTTAGAGATCTCGCCAGTAAATAAAAGTCTTTCTTCAACATACCGGGAAAAATTACTGGAGAGCAATACAACCAGTGGGGTAGCACGCATGCATTCACAAATCTAACAATCAGCTTGTGGGGAACAGAAAGTAATCTCAATCGGAGTGAGAAATATGAAAGCTCTCTAACTTTACAGAATGTGTTTTGAACGTGCTGTGACCATGATAAATTGTGTGATAGGGTGACGCCAAGGTATTTTACTATTTTTGATTTCGGTAGGGTAATCATGCACAATAGTGGAGTCACAGAGGTCGTTTGACCCGCAGATTGAAACTGACACGGCAACTTCGTAGTTTGATAGAGCCAAACACGAATCATGTGAATCATGTGAAAACTGAAAATTGATTATCGAGATAAAAGTAACCGTTAAATGATATTAATCCCATTGATACAGAATATTTCGTTACACATTTTCTATTCATCTGTACCAATCCCGGTAAATGATTCACGAAGGACAGGATTTTTACTCCGCAAATCGGGCCTGATCTATCGACGTTTGCAGCTCCCATTAAGGGACCTAAGTTGACACTTTCTTATTAGCATCTCGGGACTCGATTACGAACAGTATTTTTTAGTCATTTTTTGACGTCTTCTCCTGTTCTGTATGACACCTTTAGGTAGCTTATTTAACAAGCTACACAAGGCTCTTCTTCTAGACTATAGGCCCTCCATTGCGTCGCTGTAATATCGCTTTCACAAAAACGGCCTCAAA
Organism: Echinostoma caproni; assembly: GCA_900618425.1. Taxonomy (NCBI): domain Eukaryota; kingdom Metazoa; phylum Platyhelminthes; class Trematoda; order Plagiorchiida; family Echinostomatidae; genus Echinostoma; species Echinostoma caproni. The sequence continues at coordinate 6,681 of UZAN01040814.1, read as the reverse complement.
AGAAAGAAACAAAAACAAGCGATTTATTACATCAGTTACTCAATTTAAATTCATGATTTTGCATCGTCCCAGGTAACAAGCTGTTCAATGGGCAATAGTTACTGAATACAGTTAGCGCCCTTTGCCCGTACACAATGCTTTCAAGTGATCTGATTCCACCAGCCCTTGAATTTCGGTTACTGTTGCTAATGCGTAACCACTATTTATTCAGTATACGCTGCCATCTGACAAATTCCATCACAAGCATTAACTTATGGGTTAATGGACAAAAAAATGTGATTGGTAGTCAGATATTTGTCCTGTTACCTACTTTCAACTCTTAGCGGACGCAGTACAAAGGAGTTTGAATCCCCTCAGTGACTGATTGCTGATTGTACAAACTACCAACACATACTTTGTTCATGCATTAGCATGAGTGGGTGGTACGATTATTTTGGGAACTTGTATTTAGAAACCATGATAATTTTAATATCAGGAAATGCGCGCAATTATTATAGGGTCAAACAATGAGAGTGCTAACCGTTGGTTCGATGGAATTTTATTGACTCCATCGTTCCTTGAGTAATAATAATGACTACTGTCATCTTTATCAGTAGTTAAACTCTAGAAGCCGATGAAATCGAATCACCTGAAGGTCATGCATAGTTGATTCATGCCTGTAACTCTCTCATTATCAATAATAAAAGAATGGTGAGCGGTCGGAGCAAGAAATATTCATACCACCCCAAACACTTACAAATTTTTGCGTACTTGAGAGGGTTTCGCCTAATTATTCTTATGAAATCCACACTTCAATCAATGGATTAATTGGAATACTTGGATATTCGATGCAGGAAAGAGAGGGAGACCCCGATTTACTCATGCATCTTTGGCTTAAATTATGGACTCTTGTGTATTTGACAATGCAACTTTTAAACTCACTCCTATTCAAGGAAGACAGATCATTGTAGCCCATATCAGGAGCCTCATGGCCTGTCACATCCTCGAGATTGGATAGAATCAGTTCGGTTTGATGAATTTAAAATTATCAACCAAATGGATCAGTCTCATAGAAGATTCAATATGGATTGGGCAGGTAATGTCCTGCGTTTTGTGGCAAGCTGAATCTAAGAGAATAGGGACATTCTTAGTAACGTACATCAACTCAGAATATGGAACGAATAAGAGGCTCAGGCTTTTCACAATCTAGACCGGTGCATAGTTGATGAATGACGAATTGAACCATTAACGATAACGGTTGTTTCATATGTCAGCGGGGCCATTTATCTCATCATGGCTCTCGGATGGGGTCAATAATGTTTTGTCACCCACAAATGGCATATGAGGCTGGTGAGGTCAACTTGAATAGATTAATGCACCAACCTGGGGAATTTCGGACTTAAGAGGAGGTAAAAACAGGGTCTGGTTATTGCTTTTTGGTATCACGTAATCCATGCGATTTCGGTTCCATAACGCTATTCAATGAGATGTTCAGTGTCCTTGTATTTGATTACATGTCATCTCTTCGAAGTGCTGCTGGAAATTTCAAAAGGAGTTAAAGCTGAATTATCTCAAAAACACTGCTTCACCAAAAAACTAATTTTTTCATTTTATGCCATATTTAGTGATGTCAAATTTATACTAAATGAATGTATATACTGTCGTTCCCTTTTAGCCATAACTGATCCCACGATCGAATATGGTTTCCAGCGCCTATGCAAAATAATTCCTCGTCATCCAGGTGATCCGGAACGTCTCCCTCGAGAGATCATTTTGAAACGTGCCGCTGATCTGGCCGAAGCGCTATACACTATGCCCACACGTAGTATGCCATTCGCGCCTGCCACACTGTTTCGTCCAGGGACCGCAGACGAGCATCGTTCATCCGACGATGATGGTCGTGTTCGTCCCGGTGGAAATGAAACTACTTCGTCCTCCTCACCAAAACTTCCACCAATTCTCGGTCGAGGTCTACCGATGGTTCCACCGCCACCATCGATTCACTGTCCGTCGGAAATCCAATCGGCTTCCTCGTCAATACATCCCGGATCGATGAGTAATTTTCTAGCCCTATCGGCTCAGAACGGTTTAGATTTCTCCTATGCCTATGAGACTTTGGATCCGAGTGGAATTCGTGACCCAATGGGACAAACACATTTGCATGATATGCATCTGAATACGGGCCCATACGGTACGTATGATCAAAAACCGCTCGGTCCCAATTCATCTATGATGATGCGTTCGATTTCCGACTCTACCTCCGTCGTGCAAGATGAAGTAGTTAGCATGAGTCAACACAGTTTGAGTAGTGGAGCCAGCAGTGGCACAGACAGTGGAGAACCGAACGAAGTATCCGGATCGGGTCTTCGAGTAGATGTAGACAGTGCCGGTGGAGTAGACGAAGATGACGATGATGAC
>UZAN01040813.1:57338-69457 GCA_900618425.1 Echinostoma caproni | reverse complement strand
GTGACAAGTGAGCAGCCAGTGCAGTTTGACGCTGCCTGCTTAAAGTGAAAAAGGATTTAATAAATTCACCACACAAAAATCCATTTTGTTACTTCGTTGAAACGCAACATCTTGTCCTTTGAACTGTAAATATCAGTCAGAATAGCGTATCTTTCTCTGTGACTCTCGAATGTATGACTTTTTATCCGGATAGTTTCATTCTTGGGATGAGTTGGGTCTCTTCGTTTCGTCTAGGATCGAAATGCGCCGAATTTTCAAAACCCGAAAATCCATTCGGACGCGGTACTGGGCCAGTAGTTTAGTTAGCCCCCACGTTGTTATATTCACACAGAAGCCCTGAGAATACTCGCTAGTGAAAATACTTAGGCATGATACTGAATGAGTGTTTAACGGCAACAAAACGGTGAAGGAAATACAGGAACATTTCCGAAAGGTATGTTTCCGCCTGTTATAGTAGACCTGATTCACAAAACCGAAACGTTGTTCAATAAAGTGATGTGAGTATGAAAATCCCAAAGGCTAATACGCTCGTGATCACATAAAGTACGAATCGAGACAAAAATGCAATCCAAAACTCGCGAAGGAAGTTCCCAAAAAACGTGAAGTACTCATTGGAAGGAGGTCAATTAATTCGGTACGACCGAATGGTAAGCGAGGAATTAGTAAAACCCCCACTGCGCATATTGATTGTTAAATGGTTGGAGGATATTGCCCAAATGAAAGCAAGTAGGACAGTTTAATGGTGATTTGTACCTCATCGCCCACCATCCGGTCTTCTTCACTTGCTGTGTTCCATAGTTCTTGAAGCCATTGCGTCGGTTTTTCTCCACGGTCATTTGAAACGCTCAACACATCTGGGTCGTTGTTCAGAACACGTTTTATCAAGCGACAACCTGGTGCACACAAAACCGACAAAAATGCTGATGAGTTAATGTGCATAAAACAAATTCATACTGATCGGTGAACTTCCATACTCGTGGATATCACATGAACATAATTGGAGGAATTAATTGATTATTTCCGCTGCAGGAGTGAACCCGATAATCAAAACGTTTTGCTGTTTGAATGATGTGAAGCAGGGACCTAAGCATAGGAACGTGGAGTACCTAATTAAACAAGGACCCAATAAGCCAGCGTCAAAGATTTATTATGGGAAATACTTACAAGCGGTTTCCTTTTTTGTCCCATAGAGATTTTCGCACAAAAGGATCGATTTACGGTTCGTAGAAAGATCAAGAATGTCACCAATTTCCTGTTTCGTGCACTGCTACCGATGTCAAAATTTAAGACTTGACAATTCTTTTATCCACTTTGTGTTTGACAGAATCAATTGTGGGCGCACAAACAACGTGAGGTGGTAGCAAATTCCAAATGCTGCAAACTCTGAGGGCAAATGAATGACACCGGTATTCTGGTAAACAGTTTCGGAGCAATAATTTGAACGAGTGCCGCCTGAGGTTACTGTCGGGCGACAAGGTGAAGAGTAAACGACATGAGTGATCAAGAAAGACATTGAGACAAACGACTGTGAAGTTGCCTATCACCAAATTTCGGTGTCGATGGTAGGGTGCAAACCTCGAACATCAGTATTCGGAGTATGTCAACGACTTAGATTGCTTGACCACCCACCATCACGCGATACACATGCTAGTTAATTTCACGCCAATAGCTTACATTTACTAATACTTCTCTGGAATATCAGGCCAGAGAAACTTCTCATTCTTTTAACTAGACAATCGAATTAGAGCAGTCAACACCAGTGCTTACATCATTTATTTCGCTTAGACTAAGGGAAGAGTAATGGAGGGGGTGTGTGACAAAGGGATGAACGTCGGCTACTTGCACCGTAACACCTACCATCGAATCTCAATTCAGGCGTACGTTTATTTATCATTTCCTGTTGAAGGATGAAGCTCAATGATAGACTGGTGCCAGCTTGAACAGATATCACATGGAGATCCCGGTGACATGTAAGTGAAATCATGAAATGGATTTTTAGTGGAAATAAACAGATCGCAAAACTAGGATTCGAAAGTTGAATTTATTGCATGAAGCTGTGATGAGTATCAACAATCAGAATTGAGTCAACTTTTCGCTAAACCCGAGGGTTTCGATGAATGAAGGAGGTCACCGCCGCGCTATTTTCGATTTCATGGTGTCTACATAGTAACCACTGCATGCGAATTGGAGAATACTGTGTGTAACACGTTGACATCACATGGCGAACAACTATCTCATTTCTAACTGTGCAAACGTAACAAAACCCAGTCAAGGAAAACGGTATGGCTACCCGACCCAAGTGGATTACCTACTGTTTACCCACAATATAAGTTCGAATCTGAGCACCTTTCAGTAATCAAAATTATTAAATTTTGACTGTAACAGTTTTTCACACAATTCCCTCGCGTAACGACGAGTAACCACGATCACAGAAAAGATTCCTTTGATCACTAACCAAAATATGTGGAAAATAAATTAAGAATTTTTACGCTTCTTATAAAGAGGAAATCCCCTGCATGTTCAGACTACATAGCTCGTCAATCTGGACGCCACAGTCGGGACAAGATTCATTTGATTTCGTACCGGCACAGTTGTTTATCACTAAATTTGAATGATTAGGGTTAAGCGTTGGAATCTGCATTTCAGGGTAGAGATACACAGTCGGAACATCTTTGGAAATCACACGACTAGCCCTGCTACTACCGTTGGATCCGTAGTTTACCTGTAAAAATATTGAGGTGATAACAGACGAATGATTATTTATTCCAAAACATACATGAAATCTTCGACTGCCAGGAGTTAGCAACAAAAGAGTTGGAACGGAAAGTTTCGGATGAGGTATGAAGAGCCTAATTTTCAGTCCGATTTCACGCGCTTACATCAACACAGAAAATACCTGGGTACGGTTTGAGATGGGTGTTTCGGCAAGTGCGCCTCACACCTCACGAATTGCTCCCGAACTTATAACTTCTGGTGGAGAAGTCTTGACCAATATTTTCGCTGAAATGAGAGTACGAGAGGTCAAATTCCGAGCCACTCGTAGACAGCTCGTCCAGGTGTATTGGAAAACTCTAAACCGAGTCACTCATGATGAGATGCATGTAACACCTCATGGACTGCTAGATTTACATAGATTTACCATTGGTTCCATCGGGCCATGGGGTGTATTGAGCACTCCGGATGTGGGAGCTCTGTTCAAAAAATGTATGATCTGATTGACTGAACACCGGCTCTGGTGAATCGCTGCCTAGAAAAACCCACCACCTTGTACGTTAAACTAATTAGTCTGTCAAATCAAGCTCTTAATCCAAGTAGTGTGATAGTATGTGACTAATACGAGGAACTCTTGCCAGCATGTCATTATCAATGAAGACCAAGTTTCCACAGAATGCACCGGCAAATACCTCAGAGTCACTAATGCCCGCAATCTTCCTTGGTCTCTTTATGTCACCGAGACATTTCACAAAGTGAAGAAACTTGTTGTTTGCGTCAAGGTGCTATTTACCACAACCTAAGTAAGAAAACGTTTTGTCTTCTGTGGTATCTTTCCCCACTGTATTCGTACATGCCCAATTGTTTTTTCCGGTCTTTTTATCAAAAACTGCAAACTCATGCGTATATCCATCAAACACGTATGTGATACACTAGTATATTATTTCGCGAATATATTGTGTAGTTTATAAATTCACATTATTTTAAGGCCTGCCGGAAGCCTTCTGACAGGATGCTTCTACATATATCACTCGCTCCGAATATAAATATACGTAAGCATACATATACATAAATAAATATATATACAACATGCACCACAACATACATATCTTCAGTAATACCGTACCTCTCACGATTTCTTATTAACGCTGGTTTTGCCTTTGAAAGTCTTAAACTAAAACGTTACTGATTTTGCTTAATTGTTTGTTTTGTGTGCAGTGTATCGACATGCTTTTTGTTGCTACCTTGTCATTTCCACTACATAATGGTGATTGTGTAGCAGCTGAATATTCATCCCATATGGATCGAATTAAAGCGGTATCTGGACTGAATGATTGAATGTTCAAAACCACAAAACTGGCAGAATACGGGAACGTTGAGTTCCGTTTCCCTTACAAGTGCTTAAAAAAGTTTCCTTTTTCTTTGTGTATTGTTGGTACACCCCACGTCCTGTTTCAGACCGGCGATTTGTTAAATATTAAATAAATGACTACCATTTTCGTCTTTAGATCGCCGAGGCAGGATAAAACTAACAAATGATAACAAGCGAACCGTCGCAATTCCGTGTCAGTGTTCGAGCCTACGTACTGCACATCTAAGCTCAGGATTGCTGACTAGGTTGTATCATCAGACTTGTTCTATTATGCGAATAAATCAACATATTCAGATATTCAGTCTTTAAGAATATCCTACAAACAACAGCCCCATTTCCGAACCATTGAATAAGGCAGACCGAATAGTAACAATATAAAATCGATCTTCCACGAAAAACAAACCGGCCTTAAACTGGTATGCACAGAACGAATCCCTGTCGTTGTATGGACCGCTTCGTCTACTTTTAGGGACTAAGTGTCCAAACGTTCCCATCTATTCTACAGTGTATTGCCAAATTCTGACCAGAAGTTAACCCCGCAAATCAGCTGATTGGTAGCGTACTGCACACGGTTGATTGTGTGGCAAACAGTTCAAGACAAGTGGGACCAACAGCGTTTACATAGTAATAGTACTCGAGCTCATTCATGTCGTCACTTCTGTGATCCGCTACTTGACCCTTCGGGTAGTCCGACCCATCAGACAGAGCATGTGCGCGCCAATCCGTTCTGTGAGCTGTGTTTTCGAATTCATCGCGGTTTGGTCATATCAATTATCAAATAAGAAAGAAAGGCTTGACATAACGTGGTGACACTCACACTAACAGCCTCTTACCGCTCTGACGTTTGCGCGCTTGGGGTAATGCTCATCTTGAGAATGACAGTTCACGAATTTCCGTGACCGCCTGAGTCACCGTGGCCGAGGCGTTGACCACTGCTTCCCTTTGATCTCAAACTCCCCGAAAGGAACCGCGACCCACGGTTACCTGGATTCAAACGTTTTTGTCTTGTTTGAATTCTGATTGCCACGACCAAACACAATGAACCAGTCACGAATACAGCTGATAAGACGAATTCACAAACACGTGCTCCCTAATGCTCACATCTGTTCGACACTTTGGTCGGTCAGTGAATGGAATGCGTGAGTCAAACTGGCATGGACCTGTTCACCTATAGGTGCGTAAGCGCAAGTATTATTCGTACGTGAATGAGATTTGCTCCAGTCCGGTTAGCCTGTCCATCATTCAAAATTCTGTGCGAAACGCCACCGATCAGCTGACTGGTTGGGTCAAGTCCAAATGTCAGGTTTCAAACATGCTGCATAAACCTTTCGGATCGAGGGAGATGAGGAGGTGCACATCGCAATCCTAGTTAAAGTAGTTACAGTAGTAATCAGCTATCGTCATGCCATCATACCTTAGTATATTTGATTTGTGATGAAGAAAGTTTACAGGAAATACCTTTTGTGCGCCAATGAGAAAGCTGTTGTGTATGAGGAACAAACAAGGTTTAGTGTTTCCAGTGATGGGGACGGACAACAACTCAATGTTGATATCTCGTGATTTGAGACAGGTATTCGTTTGTGAATCGATACGGCTGTCGATGGTTTCCGGTCGGTTCCATGACCAGACTACTGGAATTGGACAAATGGGCATGGAATGACTAGAATCAAGACAATCGATGCATCCAAGCCGTATGATTTCACTCTCAGTCAAGGTGACGAGACTTTCACAGGCCGGAAGGGCCATAGGATAGAGGCAGACTTACATTCCACATAGTTCATAACTGGACATAGGGTTCCTTTCCGTTTACGACCACGTCTCCTTCCGGTAGCATCTCGTTTGGTTTCTTTGACAAGTTTGCGAAGAAGTAGATGAAGCGGAATGTTTCCCCGGCGATCGACAACGTTCACAGGACACCCGTAATCAATGAGGTGACTGTTCAAAGAGACATGTGAAAGTGGTCAAACAATCGGTAAACAGAGCGACAACTAGAAACTGACATTTACTGTGTATCAATTAGCTGGATACGTTGAGACGCAACAAACTAAACTTGCACAGGTGTCAATCAATCACGAAGTAAAATGCCATGAAAATTTCACGTGTGTAAAAATTAGCTTAGGTGTTCGATGAACTTAAATTCAGCTGATCCTGATTACATCATTTGAAATGCACGCGCACGAACAATCAAATTGTCAATCGGCGGCAGTATGAACGTGGTATCCTATGCGGCACAGATACTGCAACGCGAACTATGCGATCACTACATTCGTTCTCGAGCAATTGGCGAGTAAGCAGTTACAGCGGACCGGTCACGAGATCAGTGTGGAACACGGTGAGTCAAAGGAATTGAGTTTGGGGTGGCCAATTCACAAGCACTGATGATGTCACCTCGGCTGGTGGTGAAACGTTTGCAAACAAATTATCAAGCTCGGCGAACAGGCGCAATGGAATTGAGTTTATCCAATTTTTATTTGTTTTGTCATAGGCACTACCCCCTCCCTCGCGTTGGAGCACATTCTCGGTGCGCCTGTCTAACAACGGCTTATCTATGTATGACGATCACAATTTCCAACGGATAGCTCGAGATACCTGGGTGGATTGAATTTCCGACACAATCGTGAGCATGAGAATACTGTCAGTCGTTTAAGTGAAACAGTGGAAACGTTTTCGCTCAATGTACCATCGATCACTTTCAATGGAATAAGATAACAAGAACATTCACAAACTATTGTAGTGCTATACAACGAGAACAAAAGACACTGAAGAGAAATTTCAATAGAAGTTCCCGTTTGCAAGCATATGTGACCACCGCAGCACAGCACTGAAACGTGCAGTTTCTTGGTGAACACTTGATCCCAACATATACCCTCCAAAAATGATTGATGCTGTTTCAGACTTATTGAGTATCACTGATAGTGTGCAGACGTTAACCTCCAAAAACACCTCCCATACTTATCGGGCGTGTTGTGGTAGCTGCATGACCAACTGGTTAAGTTTTTTGCACCCATGTGACAAATAACCTCGTTTGAGCTTAAACCAAAAAAACAGACGTTCAAACGGTAAAATATGTGCTTTCGGAGCTGGCCACCCTAGAACACTGAGGTCAACCACTGAGCACTCTCGTGTTCAAATTTCCAACCGCAACCAGACTGCCGATAAGTACAAATTCGAACATCTTATGAAGGACACAAGTTAGTTGATTGGATGCCTAGGCAACTACATACTACTCCATCGGATGGCACTGTATTTGATCTGATACGTACAGTTAATTGTGAAAATTTAGCACCTGAATGCATACATCGTGACAGATATTCCGCATCGGAAAATCAATTAGCCGATACATTCATATGCATGGGCTTTTATTTCGATTCATCTCATCCGATCGGGTGCATTTCGTTTCCCAGAATAAAATAACCTAGAGAACGCCCGATTAACATTGCATTTTCAAAATAATATACATTATTTAGATATGAGTTAAACTACTGAAGTTAATCATAGATAAACTTTATACACAGAAATATACCTATTTGCTCTTCTTATCTCTTTTATTGAATACATGAAGGTATAAATGATGTTCAAGAAGGGACCACCGAAAGCCTCAGTATGTTCGGAATGAGTGTCTTGGTTTGTAACTGACTACCTTTCCATTACACTTCTCGATTTGTCTTTTTCTTGCCTTGGTTGTAAAATTACAAGTCTCACTCGTTGTCATATTTTTGGTTTGGGAAAAACATACACAAAATTTTGGGAGCGTTATGCATGCTGATTGCGGAGCAACATCGTCGACTATTAATCATTGTTAAACAGTAGTTGGATCTTAAACTGGGACATTTTGAGACCCAGTGGGGATGTGTCAGAACACAACCGATTTGATGATTGGGGAATCCGCCAACGGGCCAGATTCAACAAGTTCCATTCGAGTCCGAACAGGCAACCTTGGGTATCCTTTGGGTGCACAAGTATAAACATGCCGTTGGGATAGAGGATGGCATTGTACTCATGAACTAAACAAAGCTTGTTGTACGAGAAACTAAAAAGAACGGAAATTGGTCGTTTGCAATTATCGATTGACTAATTCATTCATTTGTGTAAAAACCAATTTTGAACTAAAGCCCGCTCATATTCGAGGTAATTGATTGAGCAAATGACGTAAGCTCAAATCAAGATGGGAATGTGAGACTTGGACAGTTAGTTTAGCAAATTAAGCTAGATGACGCACTGTTGTTGTTTGATTGGGGATTGATACAAGGAAAACGAAGCTCAAAGTTGGACTACACTTTGGGCTGAAACACAACCTAAGTAATTTTGAGTTTTATTTTATGTAACACATGCACACACACATTGACGAAGAGAAAAAGGAGAGCACTTCGAGTAGAAATCAATTTTCCGAAAACGTAAATAATAGGGTGAAAAGAAAAATTCTAAATGCCCCGGGGAGATTCACTTTTATTAGATGGGGTAAGGTTTTCAAGGAAAACAACGCTTGGTAAACAAGGTTAGATAACGGTTAACAGATGACTCATCGTCCCGTGGGCAGATGTTTACCAGAGATGAGAAGCATTTTGTGACATACACTATCATATCCGGATGGACAAACCGGGCGGCTAAATGAAGTAGCGTACGTCCTTTCCTGTCCCGTACCGAGGCCAACAGGCGTTTTGCGGTCAAACTACTTTTCGGATCTCGTTTAGACGATCTCGCATCAGGGCACTGGTCCGCTGCCCACAAATTTACCAGTGCATCCAACCGTGACACATCACCTGAGCTGGCCAGTTTGATCGCCATTGATCGATATTCCTCAGTGGTCCAGTCAGAATGAGTGGTCCGAATGGATTTTACCGATTTAGACGAGCGTGAATCAGACATAGAGTAAGAGCTGAAAAAGATACCAACAATTGAAATTGATGATGCACGCACAATCTAACAAGCATGGGCTGCGATAATATAACCCCAAAAAGTCATACATTGCCATGGTCAAATTTTACTACTATGCTTGACGAAATGTTTGCATAACAAGAGAGTTTTGAGTGTTAGCGTTGAATGGACAGGTATCATCCTAAGCTTCACTGGATTCTGTTAGTGTCATTTTACTAACAACAAGAAGGGCGTGGACAGTGTCCACTGAGATTAGCTCTAGTGCACATACAAGTCAAAAAGAAAATCGTGACGATGAACAGAAAGCAGATTGAGAAGATGGCCTGAACACATCTCGCTATAACTGCGGCAACTCTGATGCTGTCATGAACTGTATATCACGCGTGCTGATGCAAAGGAGCCAATGACGAAGAACGAGTTGATTTGCCTCAATCGTAGCGGCATAAACGAACAATGGATAGTTTCGATGACGATGACAACCAGTGTCCCACTGCAGCAGATGCATCTAGGAATAAGTGTGACCGGTGTAAATTTGATTCAATTGTCCATCGATGTTCATGTGCACTAAACTCATTTTTTAGCCGATAAGGAAAAACCAATCAAAGGGTTGCGGTGCAAATAGACACGGATTAGCATATTCATTCCTTATAGGTGACCATCGCATTGATAGATGATGCAGAAACGTCAGACTGAATGGAGAAATTCATGTAAACCGACTGTACGCTACTTGAGACGAGAGTGATTTATTCGGAAATGTCAATTATTCAATGAACGGTACACGAAATAGTATTGTTGAGTCCGAGTCGACATGGTTTTACAGTGCGTGTTTTGTATTCAACACACATTTGGCAAATTAGTGGCTGCCTATTCGATTTGTAGATAGACAGTAAGTATCAGTACTCAAGATTAAAGAAGAAATTTAGGGTGATCTACGTTGTTGCCTCAAACGGCGAACGGATACACAAAGGAATGGACTTAAAACGCCACAGAAACCAGCTCACATAGGTGGTAAGACGTTCTGGTGTTTGCCGAAGAAAACGCTCCTTCCTTTGTAATCGAGTAATTAGTAGTGTAACGGAATAACCTAAACGTTTTTGTTCATATACTTGTAATGCATGGAAATTCCGACGATGAAATCAGAGAATTGAGAATCGGTCGTTAGCCCAATTAGGTAACAAACAGCCGTTGCTCGTTGTGTCCCCCAAAAAGATGTAGTAGGCCAAATAAAGTGGACCGCGTGATTGATTTCTGTAAAATATGAACTGAACTTGTAAAAAACGCCAACAAAAGGTGAGAAATTTCGATGAATTGTTATGTAAAACAAAACAAGTGATTCGCTTTTTGGCCGTGGACACCCTTGTCGTTCTAGCGTTAAGAAAATCCCAGATATCCCCCACACAGAAACAAAACGCATTATCCAAGAATGACGCAGGGTAAAAAATGCTGAAATCGTGAACAACTGGAGGAGCATTAAAACACGTTCAAATTGCAGGACAATATCATCGTGGGCCACCAGACGTGCATCACTACAGCCTGAGCACCGTGCCAACCGGTAAACAGATGCATATCGGTTTTGGTTATTGATGGTGGTCGTGGTAGGTTTGGTATTCAGCTAATCCGAGTGCTGGGTAGCCGAGGTTGGGTACTGTGTGGAACGAGAATGGATTGAGCCGGATAGGACACATGTTACCGACGCCTCACACAACCGACTCCACTAGGTATTCCTGGATTTGCACAGTTAGTGATTTTAGTTTAACACTATGTGTCATATTGATCGGATTGGACTAAAAGCCTGCGTCCCACGAGAGCAGCTGCACATAATCGGTGGCAAGGTAGTCTAGAGTTTTCGTGTTAAATTTACTCATCCCCTCCACGTTACATTTCAATTAGTTTTAGTGAGTTTTCTGGCAGAGTTTCCTGATCAAAAATAATCCAACCCTAGCACACGTATGCCAGGCCATAATTTATAAAAACAGTCAAACAATGCAGCCAGCGGTCAAGGATATATAGGATAGATGACTGGAATCCAACGGTTGCCGAATAAGTTCGTAGGAGCATAATTATGAGGCATGGAGAGACACCATTTGAAGACAGGGTAAGTAATAGAGTCAATAGAAAGAGCCGGGAGAATCAGCATAGTCTACTGTCCGGGATTTTAATTCCAATTGACTTTCTTCTTCTATTGAGTCCGTGGTGAGAAATCAGCGGCATAATCTCGTCCGAAACGAATTTTCTGATCGGTTTTATCCACACTGACTCCTTTAAACAGCTGCTACAGTGCATTGAAGTAACTGCAACATTACTAATCGCCGAAACTTGGTACTGTACTAGCCGGGAAGAGATGCGATTATGCATAAACCGCTGGCTAACAAATACCCTTATTTTACGGTAAATCCGTTGTTAGAATGGACATTTCTGCCTCAAGCACTAACAAAGATGATTTACAATGCCTTCAGTGAAAACGACTATAGTTCATTCTGTTTCAATACACCTAGCATAGCTTTGTAGCTTATTGGGATAGGCACAGATGTGTTATCCTTCCAAGTCATCGATCCCCCTACCGATCTGGTTCTTCGTCTGACGAAACACGTGATCTCAAGAAGGAATAAAGAAAAACAAATTAACCCTCCGCGTCATCCTTGATTGACAGCCGTGTAGTAGAAATGTGCCGGATCTTCAACTCCTATGAATTCATGAAAAACACGTCACAAACATCCTAAAATGCGTGTCGGCTTATAAATCTCCCCTCTTTGAGAGCCACAATTGAACCAGTCTTCAGACATGTTCATACGTACCGCAGCCATTTGCGGACGATCAGTACAAAAACGCGCATGATGTTCACCGGTGTATATTGATTGTTCAGGAGCTGATAGTGGAAAACACTGAGTTCGACTACGAACGACATAAAACGACAAAAACAACGACGAAATGAACATATATGTATCAAGAAACCGGGTTTACTTTTAGAAAACAGATACCCTAGTGTAACACAGAGAACTCAATCACACGGAATCAACGGCTACAACAAAAAATAAAAGAACTGATGAACATTAGAATACAAGTCCGAAGACGAACAATTGTTTTCGAATGATTCATAATCGTGCCTGTACGATCATATAAGGGTTCGTTGTTAGTGGGGACACATTCTCACGCTGGGTCT
>UZAN01040813.1:46118-56502 GCA_900618425.1 Echinostoma caproni | reverse complement strand
TGTTTAAAACAGACGGACAGAAGGACCCGGTCAAAGCCAATTAAGTGACCGTCAGCTAACCGTATGAGAAACATTTGGGGACAAACAATGTAGTCCGAGAGCATGAAGGGCCTAGCCTGCCCCAAGGCGAAATATTCCCACGAACAAAACACAAGTATTCACGGTGTTGGAAGAAAAACCAAGACATCAATCCAGCAGAACAAAGCTATTCAAGCGGTTAGAACCGTTCTGACTAAAATAAAGAGCAAACAATATATTTTCAGATACATACTTCACTGCTTTTCAAAACACAGAAAAGGGTTATTGAAAGGGCTTATTATTATTCGGTAGAATAAAAGCACCCACTCGGAGTGGCATACCTCCGACAAGTCAAAGAAAGCTTTCTGCACCCGGAGGGTGAATTTTCAGCCATATGTAACTTTGAGAAACTTGTTCCCAACAGTTTCCGGATTTTGCGGTGTTACAGTTTTCGATATTATCACCCCGTAAAAAAGCCTCGCCACTTTTTGATGTCGATACAGTCACTCCCCCAGCGTACTTCCATCGGTTCGATCTGCAAACTCCCATCTTTCCATCAAAAGTTTCCTCTTGAAACCTTGTTTCATCAGCCCACACAGCATTACCCGATTGTGTCGGTGATATCCATGCGTCGACATTCGAGGCGCGGCTTTCGATAGCGGTTGGTCATCGCAGGAGTTTCCAACAGCCGTTGTTCAAGAACAGGTTAATGTTAGCGACACGCGCTATAAGCCTGCCGGCAACCGCAGCGCAAGTAACATAACTCAGTCCTTTAGTCGCTCCTAAAACCGATTCACGGTGTGGTTGAAGTAGATTTTGATACGGTATAGGAATTTGGAAGGAATTTGGCAGGCAAATCGACTGCAAGGATCCCTAATGGAAATGGGAAGATAGTGAGACAATAGGTTCGTCGTCTGGAAAACGATGGTGGCGATCTACGGTAGTGGTAGACACCAAAAAGACAGTGGAAAGAAACGGTCCGGCTTCTCGTGGATGAATATGTTATCGGGGCCAGTTCTGCGTGTGTCTGAATAACTGTATACTCCCTAAGAGGTCCAAAATAAAATCATGAGTCACGCAGTATGTTAATGGCAAACCACATCGCTCTCGGACCGAACAAGATAAACTATACTGAGAAATCGTCTCTCCTGGTGGCTTCATCATCATCCTACATCATAATATAGTGATGCAAAACTCAATATAAACACGATAATTGAGAATGTGTAAAGAGGATAGGGATTAGGCCAGCCTGCTTGCCCCCCCCCCCCTCCCTCTCAATCAAACAGAAATCATCAGGCATTTATTGAGCAGCGGAATAAAAACAAAGGATATTCCGAACCTGCATAGTCCGAGAGAAGCTTTAAACAGATCAAGAGAGACTGTTTCCAGAAATTGATTAACACCATGACCTTGGGAATCCGCAAGTAGGTAGGAAACAGTAAAAGTTACTGACCGATAGATAGTTTTTTAATTATGAACGAGTACCATGAAATTTCGGGAGTTGTTACTTCGAAGAAAACTACGATGAATGTGTCGTCGACTTTATACATTAAGGGCGAGAAAATGTATTGTCCGTATGTGTAAGTAGCTGCTTTTTCCAAACGAAATGATGTAGCTACATGATACTGATCAAACATTCACGAGCTTCGGAGAGAATTATTACCACAGAGAAGTTTCATTTTTATTCAATGAATACCACATTGTTCCGATCTCCCAGATCGATCTAACTGACCCCAAAACAAGTTGTCCCTGTAAATGAAAGCAATAGCAGACGTTCACATTTTCACACACACATACAGACAATGAACTACTCATTTTAATGACCTTAATCAGTAGTGCATGGGGAATCTGACTCCAAATTTAGAAGGCACCACTCTGAATAACCTCATTGTGGAGTTACTGCGCAGAACTGGAAATATGCACTTCTGCAGGATATTTCCAGGACATGGAACGACTGTAAAGAGGTGCTATGGTGGAAAGAGAAAGATCATGTTTACCTCTTAAGGTGATGAACATGTGAGACCTTGAAATATTGCGATGGCTTCAACACACCAATCCATGGAATATCTATCATCTCATTCAGGTCACCTTCGGTTGTGGTTACCAGTCTGGTTGGTGTAGGACAATTAAACCGGTTCATTTAAGGTCACCTGTGCCCGAGGTCGGTGAGGCATACGGTAGCCGACCAGATCAACTGATCTATTCAAACAAACACACACACAACACTATTGAAATAAGTCATAGATCGTTTGTGCGTCAGTATACAACCATTTATGGTAGCGGTTACGAATCGACATACTATCATCTAACGTTTATCGATCGGGCCTCGACATTTTGGAGAAAGTGGTTTCTTAGATCAATGCCTTGTGATAAGCGCGCATCATGTTCAACAGAGCGATGCGATGAGAGAGAGAAAAACAGGACTAAATGACCGAATCGAAGAAATTGTACGCGTATGAGAAACGCGTCACAAATCATTGAAACTGGGATCGCTTGAGAGCAACAGTGTGAGAAGAAGAACAGAGGAAAGAGTAATGAGACACTAAGATTTTTCAAAACCATATGACGGGTGCAGTGGGATAAGGATTGCAATGATGAAAAACGCAAAACGAGAAGCGATGGAAGTGGCACATCGAGATGTTTCATATTTTCTGTTTGCCGTATATCACTCACGGGAGATGTGCACAAATTATCAAGATGGTTAATGTGGGAACGACTGTGACAATGCGGGGGTGGGGGGGGGCGATAACAAAGAGTGTCTACCATTCCCTCCGTGATTTCGCTCATTCATTGTGAAAAAAATTACTACTATTTCAAGATGCAGGGGAAAACGAATTCGATCATGACCTCGTATATGGACCAGGGAAATCGATTCCCAGCTCATTTAGCTAGCTTGGACCTCTAAGAAGTAAAATACCTACAACAGTAACTGGCATCTCGCAAAGTCTCAATTACATAACTTTAACCTACTGAAACAGACATGGGCTTCAGAATCATCCCCCAAAGGAGTAAGGCAGGAAAATCCGCGTGGTAATCGCGTTAAGTCACTTTGTTTCTTCATGGTTTAAACAGAAGAAACTCCTTTATATCTTACATATTTGCGTTGAAATGTGGTACGGTTTCGTTTTGGTAGAAATCAGGGAAATTACACAGAAAAACCCAGATTCATAAGGTTCCCTTATCGCCGCGAGCCCCAAAGTACAGTGAGCTTTAATCAGACGATCTGATTCACATGAACAATATCCAGTTGGCCTTTACTAAAACATTCGGAACACGTTACCGTCTCTCGGAGAGCTGTCAATGTTCTGTGACAAAGAGGAGGGTTCAACGAAGAGTAATTCAGTCTATGCCGAGATATAGCTTTGCTAGATCATCATTTTTAAGATAGTTATGTGCCTTTCTCACTGCTGAAGGTACATTCAGACCAGTGTCAAACATGTGTGATCGAAATGCATGATGACGGAACCAGCCATGGTGTATATCCATTTGACCTCAAGACTTTAATCTTTCTATTTTTGTTCCTATTTGAAAATTTTCTTTTTCGTTTCATGGAACATTACCCCACTGTGTTCTGTACTACTGATGCGGATGCATCGCCTACTCGAAGCGCATCTTTAAACGGTAGCCGATTATCCGAAGAATTTTTACCGGCCGCTACACATTCAGAGACCACAGTTGACCAACTATAGTGTGCATTCCGAACAGGGAAAGACGTTCCCATTTTCAAACTTACGAAGCTAAAAGGTGACCCCTTAACAAACAAAAGTATCCCGAGTTGTGGCCTTTCGCGTATCATAGGAGGCTGACCACTACCAGAGAGAGTGCAACATGGACTGTTTTCTTGACATCACTTAATAAACCTGGAAACCGAATATCTTGATTTGTATGATGCTTTCCCAGCTTTCCACATAGTGAAAACCCGATTGATAACTCGAATTATGCTAAACGGAATTCGGACCAAAGCAAATTGAGGTAAAACCACGGTCAACTGTGAACACGCTTTCTTTTACTGTTGGATAACGCATGCTAATAAACATCCTAAATCAAAATGGGTGGCTGATTCATTCTTGTTTGTCAAATCGCTGTCGATTCGGTCCTCATGTTGGTCTTCTGACACACACACACACAGTCATTCCGATTGTATGTACTTCAACTGATCCGATTGGTTGGAATCCCAGCATCTTGGTTGACTGTATGGAAGTTGTATTTCGGTGCGTGCGTAAGATTATGGTGGAAGTTCTGTTATGGTCTGTAGTGCAATTTTCGTAATGCGGAAATCTCCGTCGGCAATTTCAGACGGCAAACCGACATCGTATAAACATTGAAACAAAATCCTTTTGTGATTATTCAACAAGATATCACCTGTACATATAGAGCCCACCTCATAAGAATGTGTTTGCTGCCCCGGAATATCAAGACCATGGATTTGCAAGCCCACAGACCGCATTTGAACCTTGTTCGAAAGTTGTTCTGCAGAAACACTTGAAAGTGATCTTTTACGAATATCCTGTGCATTACGGGATAATGGTTACGCCCGGAATATCATTGTAACATATGGCAATAACACGGGGACCAGAGCTCGGATGAACGACGTACACAATGAGAACGTTCTCGTCTCATTACAGTTTAAAGTAGACCAGAATGATAAGCGAATACAACGTCGACTGAAAGAAGAACGCACAACGTCGCTTCGCTAATTATTCTTCAAAAAAGATGATGAATGACTACTGAATCCAACTTGGACAAGCCGAACTCTCAAGTTATCTCCTCGGGTATTCAATGCTCTCGCGGTAGAAAGTATATCGGAAGAACTGAGAGACCTTTAGCCATTATGATTTCAGAACAGGTCCCGAGGAATTAACTACTCGATACCCTCCAGTTCTCTTGCCCTCTATATACTGGACTGCGAAATTTGCGTGGAGCCAAAGCAAGCATTCCATATATGGAGTCAACAGTTAACTGGGCGGTTGTTAAGGTTTGCTAAGGCCGTAGCCATTGGGCGTCACAAACCACAGCTCCGCAAAAAAACTAGACTTTGTGGACAGATTTTCCCCGACATGATAGCGTTGCCACTGTGGTTCCGATCGATATATATGTTCTCCCACTTCTTCGATCGGTTTAACTTTGATTCCTTTTGATTACCCTACACCGAGAATATGGTCTTTGGCAGCATTTATTTCATTTCACATTAAAGGTGACGGGAATGAAAGCATGCTCCACGCCCCTATCACCAATTCGGTTAAAAAGAATTTGTTTTCCAAAGTAGAGATCAGTTGAAACAACAACCCTTGAATAACACTGCCTTTCCCTTCATGTAAATCGCGGAACGTTTTTCTTTTTTCATGAAGATTATTGTACCACGATTTGTTTGGCACACCGCACCTTCGTGCGGTCAGTGTGGGAGAAAGAACAGGTTTTAACGGAATGGTGTGAATCGGTCATCCTACCGAGTTACAAGAAAGGCGACAGATCCTCTTGTGAAAACCATGGAGGAATTAGTTTAGTCAATACTGCCTCTAAGTTTCTTCCTAGCATCATACTCCGTTGATTATCTGCCGCACCTGAAAAGGACACACGTGAGAACAAGGCTGATTTTAGACCTGCTCGACGTTTTATCGACCATATCTTCTCTCTTCGCCAACTTCTCGAGCATTTAAATTCTTTTCGTAGACCCCCCATTTGTCTTTCTCTATCTGAAAGCGACTTTCGACTCAGCCGACCGTTCTAAACGGTGTGCCCGAGAAGTTTATTTCAACGTTACGACCCCTTCATACGAATAGCCGAAGTCAAGTCCGAGCTTACGGCACATTTTTGCTCGAGTTCACCAAGCAAAGTGGTATTCGTTAGGGTTGTCCTCTGTCTCCTCTTCTATTTTTCTACTTGGTTATGGAAACAACCCTATCCTTGTGTGAGGATAGTGGCATCGATTTACTCCCAGGTGGCAGGCGGTCTGATCTAGAGTATGCAGACGTCATTGTACTGCTAAGAGAAGATCCAGCTTGCATGCCAGCGATATGGGTTTTGCACCTTAAAAGTGTAAAATGTTACTGGGTTAGTCCAGCACCCAGACTCACTCTAACTAGAGAAATAATAGAGCAAATGGATAAGTTTTGTTATCTAAGCAGATATATACCACCCGTGGGACGCATCCTGGATGAAGTGTCAGCTCGCATACAGAAGGCTCGATTGGCATTTGCCAACTTGAGACATCTGTGGCCCCGTCGCGACACCCGGCTGTCTGATAAGGGTCGAGTGTACACTGCGGAAGGTTGGCTAGTTCTGCTATACGGAGGAGAAACTTGGCCATTGAGAAACCAAAATAAAGATAGACTGTCGGTGTTTGAACATCACTGGCTACGCAGCATTGCACGAATCTGGTGGGGCAGTCGAACGAGCAATGCGGAGGTCAGTCGTAGAATTTTAGGCAATCGCGGTCGCCCACTGGAGCAAATGATTGACCCCCATAGATTACGTTGGTCGGGGCATGTGCAACGGATGTCACCAGATAGGTTGCCACGGCGAGCAATGTTCGCCGAGGCAGATAGTGGGTGGAAGAAAGCCAAGGGTGGCCAAGCTAAGATATGGCATGAGGGTATGAAAACCCTGACCAGGAGTCTGGGTCACACAGGTCCCATGAGGCTCCCTGGCTGGGGACCTCGGGATGATCGTAACCGATGGTTAGAGACACTGAGTGACATGGCTGAGTGTCGTGAACAGTACTATTCGTATATCTCAAATTCAATGCAAAATAAGTTCACTGATTCTAAATTCTCTTCGATTTTACTTTCAATCTTCCTGAATTTTTACTACTGCTTTATCCAAACGTGTAACCAAAACCGGCGCATGAGAGTGCATGGTTATTGGTTGTATAAACTGAAACTGAACTAGTTAGGTGTAATATCAAGCCGGTCAGAATATCCCTGGCAATGCGAAATGCTCTGCAACCCAAGACGGATTTTTCCCCTAACATTTCAAGCGATAACTATTGACTACGGTACTTCACGATAAACTTAAACTTGTGCTGGGGTAGCGCATGCTCTGAAGTTGTTTTGGTCCCAATTTCCAATAAAACAGCTTATTTTCGGCGCAGTCAAAAGATCGTGATTGAACACAGAAAAGCCAGACTGAAATTATTAAACCGAAAACTATCGGATAACGTGTTGTTTTTAGAAACAATCAGGACCTAGTATCATTTTTTACAGAGGCGTTCAATATTAACTAAGCGCCGTTCCCTTCAACCGTTCTCCATAGTTGTGGCCTATTGACCTGGGTCATCATCAACACGATGGGCTTTGAACGGGATTTTAGAACCGAAATTTGAAAGTATCGATGCGATGATTTCTATCGGAGTTATTTAAAGAAGCAAACAGACGAGATTTCGTCCCAAGGCGAATAATTTACAACTGCCAAAAACTGTCCTCGTAACCGTATATTGGCAATAACCACCTGCAAGATTGTCATAACTAGAATATCCGTTTCTTCGTGAAAGTGGAATTACTCAGGTTTGTCATTATCAAGATGAATGAAAATAAAGTATCATAGTGACAAGTCATGTGAAATGCAGGTCACCAGGAGCACCCGTATAGGCTAAAGATGTAAAAATGCTCTTAGGGAGGAATACATCAGTTGCTACACACACGTTTTATGACAACACGAACCGGTTTTGAACCCGTTGAACAGGCTATTTTCTAGCTTCTTGGAATATACGCATTATGCGCTATTCTGTCCCACATGTACCGGTCCTAGTCAAAGAGTATCTTTTGACCAAGCAGTACGAATGCTTACCAACGTCTTGGATCCCGGATACCTGTGTCGTTAAGCGCCGTGGAAGGTGACGCCACAGCTCATCCAATTTGAAATCGGCATTTCATTCGTTAAAGTGAAGCAAAACTACGGTACTTAAGCTGATGACTAATATCTAACATTAGCAATCGTTCCAAAGAATAAATAGGTTGAAATAAAGATTTCTTAAATAATCATGCACCAGAAAAAGTTTTGATTGATAAATCTCAAAAATCAAGACGAATCGACAACAAACAGAAATCTGAACGAATTCAAACATTTAGTATACTGTAGATATTTGTGGTAAAGGGGATTGTTCTCGTCAAAATCGCAGATGGTCAGGCAGCTGGAAACATCCTACAGCGCACGGTTTGACGGGCTTTAGTATCCTGTTGGTCAAAGTGAGTTTGACCCAATTCAATGATAGACCACCAATCCACTGGAGGATTGATACGATTTGCGAGTTAAATCTCAGGCTGTCGAGTTCGACGACGGTACAGTACCTCCTCGTGACAATACCATTCAACCTTTCTAATTTGATCACCATATTAATAGTGCAGACAATGCAACAGTAACGATATCCCGGATTCGAAAAACTCTCTTCCGAATTTATCAAGTTGTTCGCATTGCACCCTTCCTCTTGACACAAATTGTGCATCAAACCAGCAGCACTCCAAGCGAGAGTTAACCGCATCACACAAAAGTGAAGAGTAAATTAATTGTTCACGGCTCTACTATCTTCGATGCAACCAATAAAAGAAACATGTTTAAAATGTATATAAAACAATAGCATTGTTGATATCAGCATCTGGTAATTCCTAGTAGGTTAGCATTAGCTGATGCGCGTCATTCTGTCACTTATGGGTTTTGGAGTGCTTATAACTAACTTAGAAGCAGACTTCAAACGCATACTGGAGACTAAGCCAATTAGGCCATGAAATATGGCTAGCACTGTCCGGAAGGATTACTACAAGCTAAAAGTATCCATTAATGGTGAAGCAGAACCCGAAACACAAGCTCTTATAGTCCATAAGATCCGCTTCTAACTAGATCCTGGTACATGGAATGGCGCGACCGAAAACTAACACCTACCGACAGAGTGAACTCAATGGAAAGTATACGACGAAGCCGCACAGACAAACAGGACCATAGAAAAGGGAGGAAGGAGATAAAGAGCATTTGTGGACTGTGGTTGTCAGGAAGCGTTTGTATTTCAGTAGATATATGTGTAGGCATGTATGTATAGAGATGCGTACAAAAGTACAATGTGGCACAAGGCAAAGTAATAGGTTGCTAAAAATCCATGTCCCAGTGAAAATAGAAAACGACAAGTGACAAGCTGCCGAAGGCAGCAGAAACGGAGAGAATAGAAAGGCGGTTGAGAGGAAGATTGAGTCCGGTAGAATGTCAGGCAAGAATACGAGGTGGAGTGGTACGGATTGGATTGAGGTACAATGAAACAAGAGAACAATCCGAGGACACAGACCACATCTGAGTCGAGGGACACACAAGACCAATTCTGAGGAGATATTTCGGTTACTAGTCAGTGAAGTTTGGGGTAGGGATGAAAAAGCCGTTTCCAGTTCTGGATGTTTGACATAAAGATCAGTCAACTATCAGGATTTAGCGAAAGATTGGTTAACCAACGCATCTACGTGTACAATGGGATGACAGGGATCGGTTGAGGTAGATGGTAAAATGACCACGTGTCTGCGCATATTGCATCCAGCCCTAATACAGAAGAAACTCGTCAAATGGTCACAGTATACATGGATTTGTGCGCTAATGAATGAGTCAGAGAGAGAGAGAGACCAGTTAAAGCAGCGCGTGAAGATGATTACTTGTAGATGCGTCCCGAGAAGAAATTGAGACTATAAAGACAGGAGAGTAGCGCGTTGCCTATACCAATCACAATGAGGAAAAAAATGAGCTTCACAGGGTAAAAAGCAAACGCGCCTACAAAGCGATGAAAACACAATGGGCATCAACGAAAACTGGCAGAGCCAGTTCTGTTTTTACTTTCATTGTGGCAGTNGCCTTCCATAATCCCGAGGAATCTGAAGGATTCAAACAAACCAGAACCACGGAGATAACACGAAGACAAAAGAACTCCTGGACAGTGTTAGTGAGGTGGGTGGTGATCTAAGAAGCACAATTTCACGATGAAAAGGATGAGATGATGATGATTGTCTGTACACGGCAGCTGTTTATGTTCCATAAATTGTGAGNTGTGAGTTGCATGCGACAATAAAGTGCGTCCAGATAGGTTGAAAATGTAACAGTAGTAGTAATTTCAGTTAAAAATCGTATACAAACTTGATAAAGCTGAGCGAATAGGGAAACAGGCAGACAGATTAGTATAGAAAGGTTCGTCGGAGGTTGTGAACAGTGGGTCATACACAAACAAGTGCTCATTCTCATGCACAAATTAGACTTCTATATATGTATATAAATGCGATCGGAATAGGGGGAATTCCGTGTGTGTGTGCGTTGATGGCCTCGTATCGCGAGGCTTCTATGGTAACAGAACGCATGGTAAAGGAATCAATCGTGCACAAGGGGTCGAAAAACACGTGCACATCGA
>UZAN01040813.1:0-25233 GCA_900618425.1 Echinostoma caproni | reverse complement strand
CCTCCTACTGCAGCAGAAGTTCGTTCTTGCATCCAAGCCCTGAAGAAAGGAAAAGCAGCAGGACCGGACGGGCTTACTTCCACTCTTTTCAAGATGGGGGGGGGGCGATGACCTTGTAGAATCCATTACTGATCTAATGTGTGACATCTGTTCACACGAGCGCATTCCATCATCTTGGAGCGAATCACTGGTCGTTCCAATTTTTAAGAAGGGATCTCGCAACGAATGCGCAAACCACCGTGGAATAAGTTTGATCACAATTGTAACGAAGCTACTAGCCTCCGTTATACTTCGACGTCTGACACCGTTTAGGGAGCCAAACATCCGTGAACACCAATCTGGATTTCTGACCGGGCCGCGATTGTATCGCCCAAATCTCCACTCCGCGTCTAGTCCTCGAGCTACACCATAAGCACCGTCGAGCAACGGTTCTCGCGTTCCTTGACCTAAAAGGAGCCTCCAACTCGGTTGATCATGAATCCCTTATGGGTTCACTCCTTCGCAAAGGAATGCCGCAGAAGTATGTGAACATACTGGGTTCGCTCTACTCAATTACCTCTGGTAGCGTAGGGGGTTTATGGCGAGAGCAGTAGGTCGTTCGTAACTAGCAGCGGTGTTCGTCAAGGGTGCCTTCTTTCATCATTCCTGTTCAATTTCGTCATAGGCGAAATACTGGAGAACGCACTGAGTGGTCTCCAAAATGTAGGTATTGAATGTGCAGCTGGAGAAAAGCTGTGCGATTTGGAGTACGCTAACGACATCGTTTGCTTGTTCGAATGTATGGAGGATGCATGAAGAGCACTTGACAGATTAGCAAGTTCTGTCGCTCCGTTCGGCGTGTGATGCTACAAGACACGGTGTCACCGAGTTCTGTTTTAAAACCACACGGTCAGGAATTAGCTGAAGTTGACTACTTGTCGTACTTAGGTAGCTGCTTGACCAACGACGGTAGCTGGTCGATGGAGATAACCGCCCGCATTTCCAAGGTTCGAGCAGCGTACGCAAGACTGAAACACCTGTGGCGGCGACGTGACGTTTCAATAAAGTTGGAAAGTCGCGTATACTGCGCCACTGTACGAGTGGCGAGTGGAAAAAAGTCAAATGTGATCAAGCTAAGACCTGGCACGAGGGTATGAAAACCCTGACCAAGAGACTGGGTCACATAGTTCCTGTTAGGCTCCCTGGCTGGGGACCTCGGGATGATCGTAACCGATGGTTAGAGACACTGAGTGATATTGCTGGGTGTCGCAAACAGTGGCGTTCGCGCATCTTCTCAATTTCTTTGCAACCTTAGACAACTGAATTTCTCCATTTTCTGTTCGACTCCACTTTCAACTTTCGTTTCTTCTATTCTTCATCCAAATGGGCAGCCAAAAGACAGCAACCAAGACTGGCGCATGAATATGCGTGGTTAATGGTTGTACAAACTGAAACTGTACGATCAGTTCTGCTTTATGGTTGTGAGACTTTGAATTTGCGGGTAGACGATACCCTTTCGTTTAGCAGCGTTCGACAATCGATGCTTACGTAGTCTGGCCCCGGTTGAATGGAGTGAGCGGGTGAGTAAATTAGAAGTAAGTCGTCGGGTGTTTATGAACACATCAAACAAGAACTCGCTATCGTATCGAATCCAGCTCAATAGGCTCCGTTGGTTAGGACACGGTTTGCGTATGTCCGACGGTCGCCTACCGCAGCGCGCCTTGTTTGCAGTGGCTGNCTTTTCCCTAAAAGTAAGTCCAGTCCCTATCCTTCTTACACATTTCCACTTATCTTGTATACAATATGAGTTTGGCAGCGATCAGTGAAGTTCGGTTCACTGTATTACGCTGTGCAATGATGATTTTGATAACTGCTCCCAGTGCAAATTTCGGTGAAGGCATTGCAGAATCAAATAAGATGCGTACATCATTTCGGGAAATGTCTGAAACATGAACTCCGGTGCCTGGTTAACAGAATTGAATCACTTTGTTCTTACTGGAACCGCAATCGGGTACCTTCGCTGATCGTTGACAGCGTGATAAAGAGGACATAATCGCCTGACACTGCCTCTCACTCCATTGGCTACGGTATTGTCACTGTGCAGTTTGAATCACCGTCATCAGTGTGCCTTCTACCTCAAGCTTCGAATCCATAGTAGAAATTCTGGTTCATGCACCAACGTATTAGCTCACTCAAAAACTGAGAACCATTGGTTATTGTCTGATCACCTCAGATATTCTCCCGGAGTTTCATCTTTCTTCCCGGTGTCAGATGTAGACTTAGTACTGTCACGGAGTAGTTCGTTCATCTTATCAATATAATCTGCCCGGTTTAGTATAACGATTCCCGCACCTTTATTCAGTCTTGTGATCATTATGTGCTTATTGTTTTCCACGTGTTTAGGTTTTTCTAAATACTCCGGTTTTCGAATCCCTTTAGTCCTTCCTTTAGATGCTAGATATGGAAAGCATGTCTGAACCAAGTTGGATTTAAGCTTCTGAGCCTCGAGGTGAGATGATGGTGTTAAATCTGCCAGTTGTCCGTATAGGTTTTCAAACTGAGTTCCTGATCAAACACTCACTTTCCACGCGCACACACAGACATACACACTGACAAACATCAATTATCACAAACCCATCATCTCTCCTTAACCGCTGATTTGCTTCGCAGATATTTGTCTCCTCACCCCACCTGTTTTAATCTGTTATAAATTGTGCTGTATTTAGTCAGTTGATGTAGCACCGAAAACGAGCTTGTTTGCTATTTTGTGTTCCATGACTACTAAAACAGAAATAATTTCATATATGAACTATCGTAAACATGATTCTCAATAGAAGAAAGATATCGAGGAATACGGCAATTCAAAACCAAGTACTTAGATTACCGTTTAGAAACCAGCAAGTGAGAAACAGATCCTTCAAAAAACGAAAATATCCCCCAACTGTTTATGACAGCATCTGACAATTAATTCTATGCTTTCCAATGGGTAATGTATGCGGTAAACAACGGAGGGGTCTACTACGAAATGGGAGTGTGCAACGTAGATCGGTTGCTAACATTCGAAACCCAGTAGTGATCACAAGTCAGCCGTGTTGTTTTCTTTCTTCGCATAAATGATTTTTCGTTATATTGTTTTCCGTTCATTTACTGGGATTGGTCAGATGAGTGAGACGAAAGAATTTGAGTTTTTTTCCCACTGCTGTACTACCCAAGTGTATACAAGAGTCGTGAATGAGCGCCTCCCGATGTATTCACAGCGAAGAGAACTGGCAGAATGCGTTTATGCTTACATTTTAAAATCAATGGAATGGGTAAAATCTAATTATTCCATATCCATCGTTCAAATGCGAAACACAATTATCATTGAAAGAATGCGAATTGAAATGAGATCGTGTCGTATCACTGAAAAAGGTAAGCTATTACTAAAGGGAGATGCGACAGCAAATTGAACAACGGTCGAAATGTTGTTTCTGATATCAAAACGAATAGAAAGGATTGTCACCATACCATGAACCTCACTCACTTTCAATGCATTCACATGTTGTGTGGTGGCCCAACTAAGCGACTGACAAAATGTGGAAGACTCGGATGCATTTGGTTGGTTATTATAGAGCGATGCAGACGGAGCCGAGGACGCTGAAGCAGCCACAGCGACTGCCGCAGCTGCAGCCAAAGCCATGGCAGTGGAAGTCCAATTCTGAACTGTCGTGCCCTGTTGCACGACTGAGGATAAACTGGAACAGCTAGGGCTGCTAACCCGATCCCGAGTGGATGACGGCGCGGTACGTCGTATGTGATTGGGAGCATCTGGACCATTTGGAGTATATGTGGGAGATTGAGTTGAACGGATGGAACCAGTGTTGTTGCTGCTGCTGTTGTTGTTGTTGTTGTTGTTAATGTTGGTTCCAGTGCTGCTGTTGTTGCTGCTACTGACTTGCATCCGTTTCCCATCGGAATTAGGGTCAAGTAAGTGGACCTGGGGGTCGGGGTCTCGTTTCGAGTTACTGAATAGATTTACGGGTAAACTGTGTGCCGTAGAAAAAAGATGGATGAAACAGGGGTCAAGTAAGTGAAGGTTAATAAGATAATTCACCTGGACAAACTACAATCACAAAACCGGCTAACTGAGTAAAAATGGCAACGACTGTGTGGAGTTCATAATCAGCTGCAACTCAAACAGCGGACATCAATCACGCTAAACCTATACGGTACAGAAAAGGAGCTCCGAAATGAAAAATGTGAATAGACTAGTTTGATTCAGACTGCATCAACTACAGGATAGTGAGAATTAGGTGATCGTGTTGTGAGGCAATTTATTCGGCCAATGCAGGATCGGTACCTGGTAAACTTGATTCGAAAGCTTCTTTAACTAAAGATATCCCATTAAGTTATTGCAGAGAATGACACCCAAAGAATACTGGAGTTGTCTGTCCATAATATGACAGACGAATAAACTGATGCGGATGAGCAGCCAAAACCTTTCATCGATTTGCCCCTAAAGCCCCAGATTGTTGATAAGAAAGCAAGTGTCAATTGTGCTTGTGGAATGATTTTGATCTACAAAGTCTGAAAAAGACAAGTCGGAGAACCGAGATTAAAAAGCACATGAAATCAACCATTGCAATGTTACACACAAAACGATGAGGTTATCAAAATATTCGATTAAAATTTATGCACAGTTGGCTGAATTTGCGGTCAGAGATCGAAAATGCAGCTTTATCTAGAGGGATATGGTTAATTGTTTACTTCTGTTTCAATACACAAACAGTTACAGTATCAAATTTCAAGAATGGAACTACGACCCCGAGTGCTGGCTACTCGGAATTGCACCTTGAGGTCATTGAGATTCGTTTGGCCATGATAAACTAATGAAGAACCCCGTGTTTTACATTCATTCATCCACTGGTTAAGCATGAATATGAAGCACACTCAATTAATGGGTGGATGGATGAACTAAAACCTGATTGATCAGATTGTGTTGTTCCCAAAGTTGTCAATTATTTTTAGTCCACCCAGAGCTCAGACATGTATCTTGTTAGGAAAATGGATAGAATACAAATGACATTGTTCAGTTGTTAATGATAAACGAGGTTGCGTTTAGACACCTCAAAGAGTGCATCGTTGATTGAATTTTGCTGAGAAGTAATCAGAGCCCAGGTGAAGTGATCGTCACAATACACATTCACATGGTTATAATTGCGCTCAGCCAATTAGCATGTGCCCGTCTGGTTCACAAACAAATGAAAAAAGAAAGCTTTGACAGTGATAACTTCAAAAAGGACTACTACACAGAACAAATGGAAAGGAAAAGACCAAGCCGACAAAGCGACTGTGTAAATGAGGACGAACTGCAACACCTAAGTGCCTCCGAGCAGGATGAACACAGTCGCGCACTGTATCATAATCATCATCATCATCATCATCATTATCATCATCATCACGATCAACAAGATCACCATCTCAAAATAAGCCGGAAGTGATTTTGACCGCTCCGAGGTGAACATCACAGACCCTTCGTGTCTGGGGTGGGTGTGTGATAGGAAATCAAAAGGCATTATAAACCAGTCATAATTGGGTATAGACAGAACGACATTGTTTAAATTCACCTACGATTTCAAAGAGTTTACAGAGACAGTAAATGAAAATAACGGTGGAAATGAAGTCGACGAACTTTGAACAATAAGGGTATTAAATTTTCCTGATTCCGAACGATGACTAGGACCAGCAACTTTGCTGTTTCATTTTCCTACTCTTTGTGCACTACCTCATATGTGGAAACGTTGTGTCAACCATTGCAGACCGGAGAGCGATGGTTTATTGATATGTGCACTAACTACTCATACTTCCGAAATTGCTGACTTGATGATCACAAACCAACGGATATTTATTCTCGTTCTTTAGCTGATCTACGCACACAATGTGGCTCTTTCCCGCACAGGCACTTTATGGTCTACAATGAGATAAGACAGAAAGAATAATACATCACCTTCGATTTGTAGAAACACATGCACGCAAATCCAAACACAAACACATAGGTACGTGCCCAAAGAGGCCAACATGCACACAATGGTTGATGTTTCACCAAGCTGTTGGTAATGGAACCTGACATTTGGATTGGGGATTGGCAGCTAGCTCTGGTAAGATAGTAGTTGCCTTGTCCGGCTGTCAGCTATGCCGGACGGACAGGAACCAGAGAGAAAGCGGGCTATGCGCATAACTCAGCCCCGATTCTAGGTCATGTAAAATCGGAACGGGAGTAGACATAGGATATCCGGGGGTAGAAAGCCCCAAAACAAGGTAAGCTGCCAGTATTGCAACCACAACACAATGCTAAGGGTCGATCGGGCGATCCACACAGATCTGCAACGACTATAGCAATACCGCAGCGCGGATCGATCGTTTGAGTGAATGCGATCTGATTGAGCTTCTCGTATAGCCACAACCACAGTAAAATATCACTGGTATGAAATCATGGACCAAACTCAAAACAATGGTCGGAGATTTGAATGTCCAATGTAGAACGAACGGCTTGCCATAAGACGGTCGAATGAACAGATTCATCCATGAAACTGGCCGATCCTCGCATGTATTTGTTCACACACGCCTGAGTTCAAACTGTGTGCCAAGCAAATCACGCTACAATATTCTTTATAAAAAGAAAAAAGTGCATGATTTGCTCGAGGGTACGATATTACTGGGTCGCCCAGGCCTCACAGGAAAAATTCGTACAAAATTAAGAAAAAGGTTTCTTCCCGACAGGTGTCCTCCGATCATAATGGACTAAGATATTACTTATCGCGAATAAAGGCATATAGGTTTGCAGAACAACCTTGTAATTTCACACTAACTGATGACAAGGGGAACAGATGATCAAAGCATTTGGTTTGACACAAACTAAACCCTGTTGAATTTTATCACGACTCCACATATAGACAGAATGAATCACGAGAAACACAAAGTAATGAGGTTTTACCTATGTATATAAGACATTTGAACAGTTTTGTGTGTGACACGCTCGCGAATTCGATGGTTTACAGGAATTTCCGAGCATTGCTTTCAGCAAACAAAACAAAATATGAATGAGTCTCTCCACTTCCTCGGATGATGACGATGAGGCAAGTGGATGGGAGCGTAAAAAATGTCACCACGTTAAAATGCAGACACCGTGACTGAAAGCATTTGTTGCAACCTCTATAAAACCGCATGGTTGAGGCCATCAAGACATACACGAGTGAAACCAGAGGGTGAGGAGTGACAGAGATTCAGGTCAGTGACCGGTGCAGAACACAATGGGGATTAGCAGGTCAATGAATTCGGTTTGAGACGGCAGAACGGCTGACCGCACTCGAACTCAGTGGTACGTATGAGTGTGATTGTGCCCACACATGGGCAGGTCAGCAATGGATCATGATTAACAGGACATACAGCAAAAGAGGAGGGTGAAAGCGATAAGACTGGTCAGGATATGGCTTAGGACCTAATCGGATTAGTTTAAAAAACGAGAAAAAGCCAGATGGTCAGGAGCAATCAAATCGAGTGCGAACAGAACAACAAACAATGCTGCTATTGACAATTAGATTCTATGAGTGCACTGAAGTGAAAGATTTCGACAAGCCTAGTAAGAAATTCACACGTTGTCAGTCACATACGCAGAGCAATAGGACATAACAGGCAAAAGAAAGCTGCGGACAATCCTGTCCAGGGTACAGATGTAGCCAAAAAAGATAACTCAATCGTAGTTTGACTGAAAGTGTTGTGTATACAGTGTTTCGTGCAAGTTGCTAATCTAACACACGCAACTGCAGTTATCGGTGACAGTACGTACAAAGCATACTGTAGCAACTAAAGGAACTAAACCTTTTACTCACTTAAAAACGATCAACACGTAATACGGAGTGGTATGTTGGTTCAGTATGACGGATTCACCTTGTGCCGAGTCTACGGCGAGGGCTCTGTGATGGTTTGGACCAGCATTTTTCCGAACGGACCGCCTTAGTTGGTAATTCTCGTAAGGAATCATATAGCTGAATCTATCATCAAAACTCCGAACAAGTTCCCGCTACAGAAAATCTATTGAGCACATAATTTTCCAATACAACAGTACATAGTATCGACTTCAATAGAATGCGTTTGTGCACCGGAAAATCAAAACAATGATCTGGATTTGAATCTTATTGAATATGTCCAGGGTCGACTAACAAGGCCGGTTGACGCGTATAGAAAGATATCCCGTAGTGTACCCGAATTAAAGACAGTTATCCTTCATAAATGGAACAGTTTCGAAATTCAGGTAAGCCATAATTTGATCGGCAGTATGCCTGAGTGATGTGTTTCAATCACAGTTAATAAGGGTCGGTGCGTTTTACAACCCCTTGGATATTTTCATCATTTTCCTAGGATGAAAATAATCGCCTACTGCAGCCCCCAGAGACATTTTCTAGGATAAATCGGTCTAGGGAAGTCAAAATCTAAAATCTGTTTTATTTTTATACACGATAATCAGATTTATTATCATCACACTGACTTTGGTCTCCAAGAAATCGCGGGAAAACGGGGTGGCATCAAAACATTCCGTGAACTGGGTAGACCAAAATTCATCATGTAATAAGAAAATATCATCAATTTAGTTTGATCAACTTAACACTCAGCAATACAATCAGTATTGTCGTGGCGTTCGCACCATACTGCCCTCAAACCGGTGATAAACATATGAGGAGAGCAGAATCACAATAAATAGAAAGCTGCAAATTAATATACGAGAAAGTGCGGTTTAAACACACACGGATCCCGATATCTTTCTGACTGACAATGAGTGAAAGCGCTCAACACAATGTGGCAAGGAGAAATTGTTTTCCATATTTGTGGGAATCAAGCGGAAAGAACTGATCACAGGAAAAGGACATCAGTTTGACACAGGTACCATGCAGAAATGGTTACTTTGAATGCAATCAAGAGCATTGAGAGCAAATTCGATTAAAATGATAATTTTGTTACATTCAGAGGTCAACTACACGACTCAATAATTATCATCTTTTTCAGTTCATCGATTGATCGCCTTTTGTTGAGCATACAACTCTGTGATTGTACTACGAGTTCGATGAGAACTGGTTCCTATGGAACGATCATTGTGATTCGTCAACGCGGATTGCGGCTAGGGCCACGAAGAGGACAAACACCAGGGTGAATATGTAATCGTCAATGCGTCTAAATCCTCAACTGGATGAATGAATGCACTGATGAGGTCACAACAGTTGCTATGGTAATAAACAAACCGTATGTAACTACTGACACACCAACGCACCACAATGCCCAAATCTCGTGCGGTACGAAGTTTCAAACTGATGAAAGGAAGACACCGATGGTGAACAGGTGTTATAAACTGGTTCAGAGAGAGCAAACTTTCATCCCGTATAATTAATCGGTTGATATGGTGCGAATAAAAGGTTGGAGTATTTTCTGGTCACCCTTAAAAATCATACCCAATGAATTTCATTCTACCATCAAATTAGAGCTATTACCAAACCTCGGGATGAAGACGTGTTTTTCTATGTCCAACCTATTGAATTTCAAAGTTCGCGAAATGTTCTTAAAAGAAAATGCATTTCAGCGTACATCTCCGTAATCGCTTCATCTAAATTTTTCGTATATCAAATAGTACGTGGACGACACCTCATAACAGGATCCATAGTCTATAATTTTCACTATGCTAATGTCGGTGCATCGACGAAAAATTGTACCGGGGTTGCAAACTGTTAATAACGCTATCGGTTCAGTAATAAAACAGCAACCATGTGAACGTATATAGATGTTGGTTTTGACATCGCCCGGTCAAGGTCAGGAGTAACACCTAATGACCAGTGAACAAAGCCTACTGGCAGTCTTTTCTCGCGTATATAAAATGTATACTTTTTCTGTGTTACACGGCTGATTGCTCTCAGGTTGCGAGCGTGTGCAAACGTTAGTCTTTCAAGAACGGGGGGATAATTGCTGACAAATCGAGTTGATCTGAAAGTTCTCGCAAAACCTGTTGGAGTGGACAAGCACCATTTATTTGGGGGCAAACATTTGAGAGAAAGAGGTTAACGAAGAAACAACTAGAACGGAATAACCAATCTCACAACTATAGATGTTACAAGGATAACCTACAAAACGCTCCGAATCTAACGAGCATGATGATACAAGTGTAACAAGTAACTCATGGTTATGTAAGGTTAGGAATGTAGTGGGTGTAGAGAGAAGTAGCTGGAATAAGTAACAGAGTAGTGTAATCTACAGCGATGAAGAAGTTCTATTCTGACGAGCCAGACGGTATTGGATTATCACTGGTACGAGGTCAGGGAGCTAGCAGTTTCAGTAAGTGCAGCAGTCTTTCCCGATCCGTAATGATGAGAGATGCGATTTTCGCCGATGAAAACTCTCAGTTGGCAGTCCCAGAACAGTGGAACTATCACCCTTGAAGGATATGGCGATAATGACGTTTCATAACGGGATATCGCGTTTTGTTCGCATTTCGCATCTTGTGAAACCATGATTACGATACTTAGGATATTTAGGGTGTCCTGAACAGACAAGTAGATAAGACAGAATACGTTTTTCAAACCGCTGAGGTGCTAAAACAGCAGTTATTAATAAGCTGGGGCCAGGGGACATAAACAATTTAATCAACACACCAGAAAGTTATGATTGGATGATAAGAAATGAAGTGCTGTATTTATTAGCGGATTGAGGTGCTTGTCATAGCATTTTGAAAACTCTGGGATAAGATCGGGGTGGAAGATCGTAATACTATTTCAGGCACGACGTCTGGTTTAACGAAACCGGTATTGAAATAGGGTCAGGCGTTCTTGCGACACAGGACTTTCCGTTGACAGATGCATAAGTTCGTTCATCCGGATACAGATTGGGGGAATCACGCGAATGAACGATGTTCGTGTGCAGTCACAGATCATGAGCGAAGCTCACGATCTGTGTTCGAAAGACGATTAAATTCCAAAACATTGCACCCAAGTAGAGGGGGATGACAACGAGGTCAGAGAAGTGACCGACCGTTATGTAACAGACACGAGATGATTTCACTGATGACCTCCATGACTGGAACAATTGTCAGGGCTGACCTAGACGAGTAGCGCTCAAATTGGTATCACAAAATAATCATTGAGAGGTCACAGGCAATCAAACAGCAAGTCACAACGACCCTAAAAGTACAACCTACGACGCGTGCAGATCAACACGGATGTGAATGGCATTTCGAATATAGGAAAATCAGTTGGGTTTGAGTTGAGGTCGATGGCTAGAAGTGAAATGAAACCAAATGAATGATCAGTTTTTAAAAATCAAGAGAATATTGAAAAAAGGCAATACATAATGAGTATCGCACTTTGCTCTCGCAAGGTTCATAAACGATCGATTCAACTCAACCTATACTTAGCTGGTAACCGCAT
This sequence comes from Echinostoma caproni, assembly GCA_900618425.1. Taxonomy (NCBI): domain Eukaryota; kingdom Metazoa; phylum Platyhelminthes; class Trematoda; order Plagiorchiida; family Echinostomatidae; genus Echinostoma; species Echinostoma caproni. The sequence goes on along the minus strand of UZAN01040813.1, from coordinate 13,813 downwards.
ACAAACAAATATGCGTGGGTGGATCCGCAGAGCAACCATACTCATGGTTCTAATCTCAATCACACCTTAACTACTCCATTATACTCAGTAGTGACTAGCTGGTGTGCAGCAAACATAAGGTCGTCACGTTTCACAACACGTATAGATTGCGTGAAGACTCAGCGATAAAAAAAATAATGCGACCTTTTGTAACTGGCCCTCGAAAATAGTAGCGTGTGAAATTTTGAACGAGAGTAGCAACACGACACTGATGGCAATTGATAATTAAGTCATCAGAATGAAGATAAGGTGTAGGCTCAAAGTCCATTGTCTGTGAGCACAGTCACGGTGCATGGATCAAAATGGATTTCATTAGACTGTACTCTGACGTAATACGGGCACCTCTGCGACCCGATGAGTTGCACATGATGGTTGTTGTAATGCAGAAATCTAAAATAGCAGGATTGAAGTCAGGCAGGGTCCTCCCATGGATTTTCAGGTTAGGAAGGGGGGTTGAACTTGAGTGGGCATCCGGTCGGTAGAATTGTTGGAGGATTAATCGAATCAAGTGGATAATGCTCCGCTTCGCTTCAACAGCTGACTGTTCTTCTCAGAACTAAGGACTTCGGCTGAAAACCCCAATCGTTCTCCGGTTGAGCGATACGGCTCCCGAGCAACGTAGATCCATTAAGCTCAAATAAACACATCGTAATTCTCAGTGTGGTTCCTGCTCCCGTCTGATATTTAATGTGAGCAATTGAAGATAAAAGCTCTGGTGGTATGAAATGTACACTTAAATTAACGAAATGATAAGGCAAAATACATGAGATAATTTAGGGCCAAACGGTCAACTTAAAGATAAAGGTGCGTACATAACTTCAAACCCCACCGCAAATGAGAAGAAAATAAACATTATTTGCTAACGTGTGGCATACCACAGCAACCTAGGCTCATGTGCTATTTCCTCTTACTGTGTACGTAACCATAACACGGTATGGATTAGAGTAAATAAGTTTCCTCAACATAAGAATACATATGTGAGCAGAATGGATATTGGCCATCAATTTCTATATCAAAATTTGTCATTTAACTTGACCTCAATCTCAACCCCAAACAGAAATCACGCAACTCAGTTGTCCACCACATTTTGTTCGACTTTTGTTTCTTCATTTTGCATGATCACGTGTGCTGAATGAGAGCACGCGAATTTGATGACCAATATCAATTCTGCCCACATATGTCTTCTTGTGTTGACGAAATGGATAAAGGGAAAATGACGTTTTAATAAATTTCCGGTGGGACTTATTATTAAATCTAATCGTTCGAAGACAGTTGTGGCCCAAGGAATCACCAAAATGAATTTTCGTTTAATGGTGTGAGAAACGAAGTAAAATGAACCCAGTGATAGTAGAAATATGGATAAGACTAGGGATTGGAGGGTCCACGGAATAATTAGTAGGAATATCGTTATTTCCATTCCTGTGTCAAGGTGCCATCTTGGAAATGTGAATGAGTTAGAACCAGGTCGTAGACCGATGAGAGCGTATAAAAGACTCTTGTCCTGATGAGCGACAGCTGCAGGATTATACGCGCTGCGGTAACGTACTTGTGCACCAAGTTCACATGAAATAGAGAGACCGCGTATGGATAAAAACAAATGGCTCTGCTATCGAACATGCACGTAAGTGAAGCCAAGATAAAGCCTGGAGAACAAGGTAAAGAAACGAACTAAGAAGATAGAGGCATGACGGCAAGGAAGAGAAATATTCGATTTGATACAAATGGTGAATAAACCGGAAGGTCGGATATTGTGACTTAATAAATCGAGAGTAGTTGCTATATGCTGTGCGGAAACATAGATATTGGTTTGTTGGAGACCAGGAGATTGAATGGGCGTCTTGGACCTGGCGCAGAGTTGTTTGCACTCTTCCGCTTCGAGTGGTGCTGTATCAACAAGTGCGGAACACATGTTGGAGTCAACGTTAGATTATGGCCAGCTGACATAAAACACAATGCTCTTCTTATAGCCGGCAGCAGAAAAAGAAAAGTGAGTCCCATCCGCACACGACACAATAGATCTTGAGGGATCTTTGAGGAGACCGTTTGCGCGGATGAATGCTAGTTCACCCGTATCAAATGACATTTCAGTTTCAGTTTTCACAACCATTAACCATGCATTTTTATGCTTCCGCTTTGGTTGCACCCTTTTGGCCGCCCATTTGGATAAAAGAGCAGGATGGACATTGGAATATTGAGAGCAGAGAAAAAAATAGAATTCATATGGACTGGGGTTGCAAGAATACTGAATAAGCACACGAGAGCCACTGTTTGAGACACTTGGGCATATCACTCAGCCAGAGCGCCTAACGGGACCTATGCGAGCCAGTCTCCCGGTCAGGGTTTTCAAACCCTCATACCAGGTCTTAGTTCGACAGCCCTTCACCTTTTTCCACCCATCACCTGCCTCGGTAAATATCGCTCACCGGGGAAACCTATCTGATGACATGTGTAGCACGTCCCAACCAGCGTAATCTATGAAGGTCGACCGCTTGCTCCAGTGAAAGACCGCGATTACCTAAAACTCTGCGCCTAACCTCAGCATTGCTCGTTCGGTTACCCCAACAGACTCGTGCAGTGCGACGTAGACAGCGGTGTTCGAACACCGACAATCTATTTTTATTATGTTCCCGTAGTGGCCAAGTCTCTACACCGTATAGCAGCACTGGCTGAACCACTGCAGCATATACTCGACCCTTCATGGACAGTCGGATGTCTCGATGTTGCTGGCAAATGCGAACTGAGCCTTCTGTATGCCTGTCGACACTTCATCTATGAAGCGTCCAGGTGAGATATAGCTGTCCAAATAGCAAAATTTGTCTGCTTCCTCACTTAGAGTGACGATGGGAGCTAAGCCAAACCAATCTTGTGTAACGGCGTTTTACAATTTGAAGGTGTAAAACGCATACCATGCATGTCTACACTTGCACTCAAACAATTCACATATACTGCGGTTACCAATCCAGCGGTGATGAAACACCAACAAGTACTTGGCGTATTGAGACAAACAAATTAGAAATAGACTTAGTTCTGAAACACAACGGAGATGGTTTATTTGCGCCGTCAACGGACTATGTATGTATGCGTAAATGGTTGCGTACATACTAGAAAATTCGCGAACATGACGAAAAGCGTGTTGAATTCTGCTCCTGGATCCCACAATTAAAACGAACGGCCATCATACCTTCATTTCTATCAAAGAAAAGGAACTAACACAGGAGAATCGTAATTGCAATGAATGATGGAGAATGAAAGGGTAAATGGGTTACGTGGATGCAATCACGGACTGCCTATCGATAGTAGAGCGTTCAAACGACTGTTATTCGAATCAGTTCAATAATTAATGATTCCTGCGAGCAAAAAGATGAAACCGGGAGACAACATAAACTCCCGAATGCCAAGGCGTGTCAGGGGAACGAATAGTTGCACCTAATAAACAGCCCAGGCAAACCGGACAGTGGGAAAGGAGAACAGCGGACAGATGGAAACAGTGTGGGAGTAATCCATGACCTCTCCGAAATATGACCGGGTGCACACGCAAAGCACGCCCTGACGAAATGAAACTCAGGACGGGGGAAAGCGAAGATAATCTAACTAGACCTGAAATTCAGACTCGTAATGGGGTTTGAGAAGCTGCTGGTACTCAAAGCACTCGTCACTACCTGTTAATGTATTTGTAGGGAAAAAAAAGCGGTCAGCTCAGGCTGTCAGCTTTCCGGTTATGATACTTTAGGAGTAATATGAATTGGGAGAAACAGATTGTCGGACAAATCAGACAGTTCAAGCAATTGTGACCAAATGAGTGCACTCGATATATCACAATGAAAAAGTATGCTGAGCTGCAGGAAGAGCGTATGTGCGATAAACAGAATAGCAGATCCAACTACGGTGACAACAGGAATAACCATATTGAAAATGGGAAAATCGAAGTAGGATGTAGTAAGTTCTGGGGAATCAAAAAACGTAAATGCCTAATAAATAGTGAAAGTTAAAACAGCACAAATGAGAAAAATCTACTCATACTTCAGCTGTTGAACCACAAAACATATGGTAATGATAATAATTATGCGTATACCGCTATGCACAAAAATCGGGTATCGCATTCACAGGAATTAACAAGCAAGTCTTGTAGGAGCGATAAGCAAAACCGAATTTCACTGTCCCACTTAACTAGAACGATGATCCCAATGAAACAAATCAAGTTGGTATTGTTAAGGCCAGTGAAACAACGTAACATGGATGGTCTCCAATGGCAAACTGAAATGTAATGTTGAGACAATANTGCAACAGCCCTGAGCCGAAAAAAGAAATGGAGTGATCCACATTCCAGTTCATCGTTTATTGCAATAAAGCACGCTGGCCAGTTAGAGCAGACAGTACCAGATACTACCTCCGTCGAATCAATAGAATCCATTCAGATGGAAAGCGACAACCCGACAACCAAAACCACTCTGACACCCTCATACGAGTTCCATGCTATGAAAAGTATTGGGATAGAACAACTTTGGTTGGGTAAACCAGTCATTGTCACCTGGAGTTTTTATACAGCGACTGGTCGACAACACTCTAGATGAGTAATTCGAAGGTCTTAAAAATGAGACTTTCCAAGACTGACAATATAATCCTTGGTGTGCTGGAATGTACCAGTAGGTACGTGAGTTCACAAGCTGCTCAATCTTATTGACCACCTCTGTCCTGGAACGTTCAAATGTCGGTTATAGAACACCTTTTCCCATCACACTCAAAGCCACATATAGGGAACACGTTTGCTCTTGAAGTATAAACCAGTCGTAAACCGTTCAACACAACTTTTGTGTTGATCTCGTTGGCTTTCTATTTTGGGCGGTCGGAGAACTGGGACCGGATGTTTAAAAGAGTGATTTCACGATATAACAAGCCGAATCATGACATCAACAAAAATGCGACTAAGTGGATAGGCTGCCCTTATCTAGACTGCATACAAACTGATGGTTTTGTAGTACACAAGTTAGTGTGACAAATCACAGACGGGGGAAAATCCATAGCCATGAGGACCTGCTGTTCAGTCATGGGAACCGGTAACCCAGGAACCATATAAGGCACCGCTAGGTTCAGCGTGGTATTGAACCGGACGACAGAAAAGCTATCAAACACCATATTGTGTTCCCAAACTTTTAGGAAATCTGCCCCCGCTGTCCAGTTTTGATAGAATTCAAGCAAGCGACTACACTGAACCATGTCAAACACGCCGAGTTGTTATAGTTTTCGTGACTGATGTTTTTCCATGTTGTATCAGCATCAAAGCCATGGTTCCGATAAGTATGATCTAAACAATACCTTTGTTCACATCTACGGCGATTTTACCATTATCGGGATAAAAAAATTTAGAACGATCTACTTTCCTGATAATTTTTTTCTTACACAGAACAAACAAAATCTGACCCGTGAATAAGTCTGATCAGCTGCTTAGTGGTCGAGTGGACAGCACTGTGATGCCCCGGATTCCATTCTTAATTAACGGAAACACATTGGTTCAATCAAGTTCAAACAAGGTATTGCACTCACAAAACTCACGTTTCCACTGCTTGGAATGTGACTAATAGACTAATAGAATCTGACTTATAGACATGGAAAAGCCCTCATTAAAGAAGTGCACATTGTTCCCATAAAGAGTATAATCATCCATAGATAGCGTCAGGGATATTTTATGAATATAAACAACAATTGCAATCTCATAACCTGCCGTAACTTGGACCATTGGGGTGTAGCTAAGGATTGCATTGGCACAACGCAGAGGTGCATAAAGAAGACTCACTTGGTCGGATTGGAGGACAAATGTGTGATAGGAAATGCATCGGATTTTGATTCCCTGGGTCCCGTGTGATTAGATCCCATATCGGCAACAAAAGGTTGTGTGACTGACGGAGAGAGGCGCGTTCTATCTCGGGAAAGGGTAGAACAACCGGACGAACCCAATTCGTCTTGTTTATTGGGGAAGAAAGCAGTTGTATTTGTGTAGTTGCTGTCAGATTCGTCAGGTTTGAAACCCGTAGACACGGATGCAATGTAGGAGGCACGCCCACGACGACTGCGACCACCACGCATCCGATCTTTACGCACAGCTTCATATGCATTCACGAGATCGTTTGTATCAGGCGGATGAGAGACGGTGATGAAATCGGGGGGCGGAAAACAGGGAGCGCATGAGGTGTAATGGTCTTGTACTTCACTACGTGTATTACCATTCGGTCCTAAAGTCTCTTCAACTAGCATAACCGTTCGGTCAGTTGAGTTAGCATACAAGTCTTGTTTAACAAACAGGGATTCTGTTGGCAAATCATCACTACACAGATGACCTCGGGAATGAACAGAATTATGGGGAATGACTATGGGAGCAATACCATTGCAGTGGGAAAATTGTGTGGAAGAACCAACGTTGCATAGTTCTACTGTGTTGAAGTATGAGTTAGGCAACATTGCTGTCTCCTTAGAGCATCCATGAATTAATGGGAGAAGTACTAGTATGACAGTACAATGTAACAACAGCGTACGTCGGAAAAATACGGTATGTCCGCACTGCGAAGTGCGATGAGCTAGTAAGGACGAAGACAAACGATTGGATAATTGTCCAACCTGTCTGTCGAACATTGCAGAGCAGATTATAGGACAGAGTCAGATGCTGTCCAACCGATGTGCATTGTACACGTGTTATCTTGTTCACATCGCACGTAGCTCTTAGTCTCCCTCCATTCACGGAATTCGACGGTGAACTCAGTGATACCCCCTTCCAGAAAATAAGATGGGATAAGTTATCTTCCTGTCCCTCCCCTCTCCCTCATTCCGCCTGCACGAACTTGAGTGGCGTGAATGAGGTTTCTCTCAAACCGAGCCTAGAGTTGGCCTGCTTGTCTTCCCATTGCAGCACCACCAACACCTGATTAGCGGACTCAAAACTCACTGCCCCTGTTGCACTCGAAGACCGCGATATCTGTCCTCCCTCCCCCGACCTGATTTGCCCACTCCGCCTACGTCCTGAATTCGGTCCGCATACGAAACATAAGGACATTCCGCGGGCAAGCATCTGCATCAATGGACTGATCAGTGACAATCATCTCTGCCCCCACAAAACCACAACACAACAAACTCCGCTTGCCAATAGCAACAGTCGTTAAAATGGGTGACAGCGAGTGGTTAGATTATTTCGGAATGAGAACAAATTAGTCCAGAGGGGGCACAGCAAAGCCAGTTAGGAGAGTGGGGACATAGAAAGTCAATTTTACAGAGTGAAGCGCTTACCCTCCACTTTCATACCGACGGAAAGGCATTTCTGAAAACGACAAAAGGCACAACGTTTTCGGTGAACCCGATCGATGACACATTGGCCCTGTTCGGTGCAATGGTATTCTTTCTTGTTTTGAACAGTGCGCTTAAAAAATCCTAGAGTGTAAAACAATCACATTACGGACCAGGCCACATAACCTCACCTTTACATGATTCGCAAGTGGGGAGACCGTAATGATATCCGGACAACCGATCACCACAAACTGGGCAGTTTTCATACAATGGATTGATGGAAACGTCCGGGTTAGAAAGTGACCGGTTAGTGAAAGTTGCATCTGAGAGTGTGATAATAATACAAAAGAGTGGTTACTTACCAATTGGACTATCGTCTGGCTCCTGACCACTGGTTTCCGGTGAGTCTACGCTCAGCGAATCTTCTGCGTAACATTTAGGATTCAATGAGAATGGATTGTTGGAATCTTGTGAAGAACTTAACTTCAGCTCATTCAACGAAGTGTGATCGGTTGGAGTGGGCGAAGACATGAACATTGCCACAATGGCAAACGCAGGAAGTCACGTGTTAGAGCAGGCGGACATCAAGAATGTTCTGAAGATCCCTGAATACAACCCAAGCAATGAGCATTGGATAGCTTAGGCACTAAATGACCATGGGAGGGCTGTTTCATTAACTGGTAAAAATGATGCGCCAGAATACGACACATTGCTCACGAATCTGACAAAAAACAAAGGCAGGGGTGGTAAAAACAACAACATGGTTTTAGATTGCCGTACTGATAGGATAAATACACATTTTGAGAGGAAGAATCCGTGATAAATGTTGACAAACGCGTGGAATCAATTTGTCCAACGGGCCACTCTTCTCTACGAACAGAGAAGTCCCAACAGTTCGCAGTTAAAACCAAGCCATCTAAGGAATGCAGCGTACAACATAAATAAATTAAAACAACTAAGTCACGGCCGAGCCTAGGCGCGTTCTGTGCAAATTCCATAAATAATTTGTATCCAGATAAAATGAAAGTAATCCGAAAATTGGTAAAACCATTGCAATTGATTACTCGAACTACTTGTTTACGTTTGTGATATCGTGAGACAACTATAGGCGTGATTACTGAGATCTCCTTTCATAAAAGTACGAAATTGCGAAGGAAGAACGGAATGCAATCACAAATAAATTCCGAAACAGCGGAAGCTAACGCGATATTAATATTTTGTTTTCATAGGTTCAAATATGAAAATTGATCCCGAACCCTGTGTGACTCCATCTTGTCCGATGCGTCACATTCCTTACACACAGCCCTATCTAATTCCATTTCAACTTGTCACCCGCAGCAAATTTAAACCGTTAAATACTCGTACCACTGCTTTTCACAACTCTGTTGTACCTTACCTTTCACGTTTGTTGGCTTCTAGGGAACGAATATCAAAAGACCTTATACGCAGTCTCATGTAGATTTTCACGTCAAAATTTCTTTATTTTTTTACTCGTTCTCCGTGTCCTTTTCATTATCATCTAAGTAACTATATGTCACATCTCTAAGCTCATTTTTAATAGCGCGCATACCAAAGCAAAAGTGATAATATTCTTTTCGCTGAAAATTCTATCCACATTGGATAAATGAAGTGCACTCTTGACTTGACTTGGAAACATTAGCATATCACATTACCATTCAAATATACTTTGAAAATGGAGTTGATCGACGGAACCCAATTCAATGAGTTCGGTACCTCCACCATTAAAACTGCAGTTTCCTATGGCGATCTGGGTAGCAGTATATCCGTTACCCATTTGGATGGATGAATGTAAAGATACTGAATGCTAAACTAAATTTTTGGGGCATACGACCAAATGCACGAACAGTTTGAGTTTAAACAACCATGAGAGAAGAGTTCTACTGTTTATCACACTTAACCATGAGACTCAATGTCCTTAAAATTTGTTTCATTTTTCTTGTTTTCCTACTTTTTATTGAATATGTAATGATACGATTTCCAGTAAGGTCGAAGTCGCTAATCAAAAGGGTACCATGTAACACAGGGAATGGGGGAGTCAAGTGATGGACGTGGAATTCCAACACTCGTCCTCTGGAGCGATAATTTGTTGACCACTGATCCCGAGGTCTCCAAGTTAGAGTCCTTGGGCAAACAACGGACTCAAGTCCCTTGATCAGGGATTCTATACCATCATGTCAGATATTAGTTTGATCACCCTTGCCTCTCCACCCACCTATCTCAGCAAACAACGAAAACCGTGGAAGTCTATTTGGCAACGCGTTGCACATACCTTAGCCAGCATATCCTGCGGAAGTTTAGCACCTGGTCGTTAGCGATTACCTAATCCTCCACCATTAGGCTCCTCCTGCTCCCAGAATTGAGAGATGCGGCATAAACAGCGTTGCTCGGACACACAATATTTATCTTTATCTTGTTAGCATAACAGATAAGAATCATCATAATGTAGTCTGAAATCTGCAGTCGCAACTCTTCTTTTTTCAGCCGCATATAGCGACGACGCTATATGAGTATTCGCGAACAGCGAGCTGAATTCCGACCAGGTCGCGGTTGTATCGAACAAAACTTCCCTGACCAATTCGAAGCTTTCGACTCAGTTGACCGCGAAGCGTTGATGATTCCTCTTTGAAAAGAAATGCCACATGAGTATGTGAATCCATGGAGATCATCGTATTTGCACAGTTCTGGTAACATAAGGATATTCAACAAACTAAGTAGATCGTTCATCGCCAGCAGCAGCACTCGTGAAGATTGCCCTATCTAACCATTCGTGTTCAATTTGGTCTACGACGAAATACTGGAGAACGCACTAAGTGGTCTCGAAACTGTTGGTATCAAATGGATAGCTGGAGAAATGCTACGCGATTTAGAGTATATTGGTGGCATCATTTGGGCATATGTAAGGTGAACAGGAATTAGTTGCATTTTTAGGGAAGGATAAAGAAAGTGAACCTTTACGACCAACACAGCACAAAATCTAACTGTGCATACAAAACTTCTTAAGCTTAAAAGCACCAAGAACGTCACTGCTGTTTGTTTGTTGTCACACCATTCAGCAGTCTTTCGGACCCCAACTTCGAAGATGATAAACACTTATTCTACTTATTTACCTACTCACTCTCTGTATTTCTTCATACCTAGTTTTCACGTCATATACCACGCCTGAGCCAGCGGGTTCTTATGTGATTCGCCACTCCAAGTCCCGGGGCTTAGATTACGGGTTACCATCACTGAACAGCAGGTCTTTGTGACCACGGGGTTAGCCCTCACTGCTATTAATCACACACTGTAATAAAAAATATCTTTAATTCCACGTAACGTCCTCCATCTTATGACTGCAGAGGCGAATAAGGCGAGATGGGGTAAACGACGGCTGGGCACGTGCCATACTTGCCCTAGCCAGCGAAGCCCATTGTGTTGAATTCAATGTAATAACGAATTCTCCACCGAATCATTTTCGAATAATGGCCGACTTACCCTAGTGTTACCTAAAAACTCCTTTAATTCAACTTGCGCTTATGTAAGAAAAAATCGGAGACGTCTATGCGCAAATTTATGGTCCCAACCGTAAAACAGAACTGACCGCGCAGTGGCACAGTATACATGACCTTTCAGTTTCAATGGAACCCCAAAGTGTTTCAGTCATGAGTACGTTGCTCGTGCCTCGAAAATGCGGGCGTTTGCTTCCTTTATCATGCTACCGTCATCTGTCCTGTAACTACCATTTTCAGAGAAGTAACCCACTATAATTATTTATCACCAAGCATAAGGCCAGAGGTAGACGACATCCAATCTTGCAATATCAGTTTGCATTTTGAAGGTGCAAAACGTAAATCAAGTCTATCAACAGCGCTCTGCGCATCCTATATTCGTTAGCAAAGAAAAACGATGTCACCAGTATAATCCAAATCGTTTAGCATTTCTCCAGCTGTCCATTTGATACCAACAGTTTCGAGACCACTTAGTGCGTTCTCCAGTATTTCGTCGTAGACCAAATTGAACACGAATGGTTAGATAGGGCAATCTTCACGAGTGCTGCTGCTGGCGATGAACGATCTACTTAGTTTGTTGAATATCCTTATGTTACCAGAACTGTGCAAATACGATGATCTCCATGGATTCACATACTCATGTGGCATTTCTTTTCAAAGAGGAATCATCAACGCTTCGCGGTCAACTGAGTCGAAAGCTTCGAATAGGTCGGGGAACACGACAACTGTTGGTCGATGATGTGTATGGTGTATCTTGAGGACGTGAAGATTTGGTCGATACAACCGCGACCTGGTCGGAATTCAGCTTGCTGTTCGTGAAGACTGAAACAATCAGTGATTTGGCCCCAAGACGACTGCCTACCAAAAGCGACAAGACCTCTTGCGTAAGGCAAATCGGGTTGATATCGTGATTTTAGCAGGAGACATGACTCTAGAGTAGGCCGACTGACTTCGAGTGAGGCGCATCTGGATGGTGCTTTCGGATTAGATTCCCGTCGCTCGGAAAACGGTTGCTGGCTCTATGTTCTGACCACCGGCTATTCCACACCAGTACGAACTTCAGACGCTCCAACTGCCATTACGTCACTTGGCGTCCACCCTCCTCGAGTCAATGACAAACGCAGATAAACCACGTCGCTATAAACTACAAATGGCGGGGGTTGCACTCAAGACTGTCAATCGTACTGGAGCACTACCCTCGAATCCGACCACGCGTTAGTTTGCACCAAGCTGCACATGTACTTAGATGGGGGTCCTAAAAGTACGGCACAGCGGCGGTTAGACTGCGATAAGTTGTTTCAACCAGCACGCTTAACCATCTTTCAAAACGCGCTAGCTGAAAAGCTGAAACCAATCCCACCTGATAACGTCAGTGGGCACTGGTCNGCTTATCAAGAAAGCTGTGCATTCTGATGGCTTAGTTAGCTGTGGTCTAGCACGCCGTGTCGTGACACTGGATTTCTGTTGTCTCTGCGACTTCGTGACGAACGTCGGTCTATTCCCACCGGCAGAGAGAATAGCGTAACACGGCTTGTAGTGAGACGTGAACTTAACGTAAGCCTAGACAGAGATCGCGAGATCTGATGGTCTCAACGCACATCAGAAATGGAACGTGCAGCCGCCATGGGACATTCCCGTAAGCTGTTCCATCTCATTCGAGTTACCGGTAGGAAAGCCTTGGGGCTAAGCGAGACTATCTATGAAGCGGACGGCTTGCTTATTCACAATCAACAGCAACGTCTTGAACGCTGGGCAGAGCGCACCAGAGCACAGTTTAGCTGGTCATCCGCGTTAGCTTCTTATACAGCTAGTACGGCACACATCCCATAGTCTGTTTCAATGGACCCACCTTCTGAGGCGCAAATCCGTAAGGAGATTCAAGCCTTGGGATGTCACAGCGCCGGGCTCCGATGGCCTTCCCCCAACTCTATTTAAAGATGGTGGAATGAAGCTTGCTAGAGAATTCCTGTTCTCCAAAGTTTGGAGCACTGAGCAGGTCCCCTCCTTGTGGAGGGAGTCGATTGTCGTTCTCATCTTTAAAAAGGGTTCGCGAAATGATTGCACCAATCATAGGGGTGCTGGCATGATCCCAATAGCGGCAAAGCTGTTAGCGTCTGTCATTCTTCGTAGACTGTACAAAACGCGCGAGGAACATGCCCGTGAGGAGTAGGCTGCGTTTCGTGCCGGTCGTGGATGCACCGATCAAATATTCACCCTCCGACAGTTGCTTAAGCACCGTAGACCAACGATCATTGTGTTCTTAGACATTCGCGCGGCCTTCGATTCTGTTGATAGGACTGCACTATGGAGGTGTTTGTTGATGAATGGAATACCAGAGAAGTATGTGTCGATCCTCAAAAAGTTGTATCGCCATACCTCAGTTCGGGTTAGGGCTTATGGCCAGCTTTCACCATCCTTCGACATCTCCAGTGGAGTTCGGCAAGGCTGCCCTATATCCCTTTTCCTTTGCAACTTCGCCATAGAGGATGTTCTGCAGGACGCTNNNCCCCCCCCCCCCCAGGGAACAGAGTACTTGACTTAGAATATACCGATGACATCGCCTTGTTGGGTGATAATGCACAGGCAGTCCGACAAGCTTTACACCACTTGGCGATAGAGGTATCCAGGTATGGTATGTGCTTTGCACCTACAAAGTGCTAAGTGCTGGTTTAAGACTGACAGGAGCCTGTACCTGCACTCACCCTCCGCGGTGATCAGCTGCAAATGGTTGGGAGCTTTAGGTACCTCGGGAGCTTAATCACAGCTGGAAGTGGGGTTGGGGAAGAGATAACATCACGAATAGCGAAAGCTAGAGTGGCGCTCGACAACCTTCGACACCTGTGGCGCCGCCGTGACATCCGAATGTCCCACCAAATGAGGTGTTCGCCCGGTATCTCCTGGCCACCTGCAAACACGAACGAGGACAAAATTTCGATCACTTCTTCCAAAAACACAAATCTTCAGCCAAAAATTGTTTCTTCAAAGCCGTAACGGTT
>UZAN01040812.1:33687-64280 GCA_900618425.1 Echinostoma caproni | reverse complement strand
TCTCTTTTCCCGATTGCATCACAAGCTATACATGACACTAGACTCTAGTTGCGCAATGTCACGCTCTCTGGGCATGACTCACAACTCACATTTTGATCATTCGATCATTTTTCGATCGTTATTCCATGGGACCTTTGTCCTCTCACCCTCTCCACTACTCTAGCGTTGACATATTCGCCTGTTCCGTCGGCTTTCCTTTACTCTCGTCATAAATTAGGCTGTAGACAACTAATCAGATATGAGCACTATGATCGCCTTATATATACAGGTCCGATCGAAACTGAAGCAACGAGATGCCGTGAAACACTTTTGGATTCGTATAGAGCACTACGAATTAGGTCGTCCTCCAGTTTGGATGTACTCAGTTTACGGCCTCCACAAGCTGTCCTGGTTGTTGTTTTTCAATGGAATATCCTGTGAATTGCGCTTTTGTTAATATTAAAGCATTGGGCAAGATTTGATATGGAAAATCCCAGCTTGTGTGCTCGTGCAATTCTATTTCTATCCTCTTCACTGAGATAACGAGAACTTTCGGTTTCGAGCGCTCCCTGCTTCATTATGGTGTCAACAATACAAAAATTCAAAGCTGTGCACAACAATGACCTTGATTTAAGGATTGACCTTGATTAGAATGATATTTCTCGAATTGTGAGTGAGTGGGATGATTCTTGAGTCACTCCTATTTGAATATTTGCGTTTTTATACTTTATAAAGTTTGCGATTTTCATGTTTAGATTACCTAATCTTAGCAACCAAGGTTAGGCACGCTTAACTGACAGTCATGCAACCTAGAAACTACGTGGATCGAAGCATAAATTATCGTCAATATCTGAAGCATTAATATAGGTGAAAAATATAATGAAACTCAATTTGATCATGGAGAAAATATATTAGCGCATCACAATCGGCCAGTATTGCATATTTCAATGCCTAGTGCGATATAACAAAAAGAAATGTATTCACTAGCACCACTTTTTAAACGTACTGCATGTGGTAAAACGCATTGATTCATTCGTCATTGCCTCAACGTTTACACTGACACGTGGGAGAAAGAATTTGAATAAACAGAATATTCAGAAAAAGATCACTTGGCCGCGCTCGCATACCTCGCACAGTGCATGCCTCTGATTACAACTGCACCGGTGCGTTCTATGTCAAGCTCTTACGGTCACAACTGAGTACTAGTAGTATTGGTAGTAGTAGTAGCAGTGGTATTTGTAGTAGTAGTTATAGTTGTAGTAGTAGTTGTTGTTGTTGTTTTTGTTGTTGTTGTTGTTTTTGTTGTTGTTCTTCTTCTTGTTGTACAACAATCCAACAAAGGCGGATCGCACACAGAAGGAAACAAAATCCCAGTTTAAGTCGAACTATTATGCAAAGCATAGACAAAACAGAAAAGTGGAAACAGTAGTAATTGTTCCCCAGAAGGAAACAGAATTATGTGTGTGAGAGAGAGAAAGCGAATCGAGGAGCCAACTAATCCGGTCGCGAATCACACACACACTGACTTTTTTGCCCAGGGATCATCTCACTTCTTATCCGCTGGGAAGTGCTATATGACTACTGTATCATGTTTTATTCAGCTCTGGCAACCACTTTCTAATAAATTGATCCAACTTTATTCGGTTATCAATTACCGCTCATGGCAAGGAGACAGGAGTACGCATATTTTTTACCATAGTATCAGATCATTTTTCCGGGAAACAGAATCTGCTAGCAAGCATGTTATTCACATACAAACAGAGAAACTCGCCGCGGTGGTGTGGGGGCGTTCAATTGCTGAGGACGAACATGTTTCTCGCGTGCCCTCTGATGCCACATTTTACAACATTCACATGATTCCGATCCACCGGGACATACTATAATATGATTTATGGGATAAGTTCCGAATTCCGCCTAATTAGAGAATGTGTACTTTTCGCGCACCCGAGTCGCCTGTTCCCGGGTGCAAGCAATCAAAATAGTTCTTTGGCGTTTTTTCTCAACCGCTTTCATTTGGTTCTAGTAGTAGTAGCAGTAGCAGAGGCAGCAGGTGTTATTGTGGTGGTTTTGTAGCTTTTGGTGGTGATGGCAATACTAGAAGTTATTCGTTGACAAATAAGAATAGAATCGTTAGCACCATCCGTGCTTTGAACTGAATACGTGTGAGAATTGTTTGATTGGCTATGAATAGGCAACTACAGCCTGCAATTATTCACACAAATCAAATTCACTTTGAGAAGTAAATATGAGAAGTTGATAAAGTGTATATGTACATATGTGTACACATATACTGTGCCAGCATGTCAATGAGTCTGTTTGTACTTCCACCGCGTTAATTTTGCACACAACTCTTATGTAACCTTATGTAAACCAAAAACAAAACAGACAAAGATGGTCATGTGACCAAATACAAATTACAACATTACTCCAGATCGTTTCCACTTCGAACTTCCACAGTTCAATGAAGATGATGAATCTCTTGGTTCGAGGACTGTATGGACGTATCATGTACAAGGCTGAGCAAAACGTTTCTGGATGCACAAAACGTTTTGTTTGTTATACACAAAGATAAGCAATAAATTTGCTCGAAGCATTTTCCACCCGCGATCATGCACACCTTGTTCCATGCCCAAGCGCATAAGCAACCCTTCCACCCGGTCAACGAAGGTCCCAATCTTTGACAGTCGTAGCAGTAAATAGGTCCTTCAAGATTCTTACTTACGAGTCAGTTATCGGCTGCCCTTCGATACTTGTTTCTTTTTCGAATAACCAAGCACAGGAATAGAACCCAAACACATCGCAAGGCCAACAGTGAAGGGCCTGCAGATCAAGTTCAGCTTGTTCTTCCGGAATCCACGCCAGGTTTATGTTATTTCAGTGGCTTCATCCAAATAAACATGAATTCTTACTAACTATCACGTTCCATCAGATGTCAGTGAATTTGCCACGCACTATGAATTTCAATCAACAAGATCAACATTCCCACCTCTCTGTAGGTCTGGGGTACTTCTACTACAGTAGAAGCAGTAGTAGTAATTCGTATGATGCAATGGTTATTTCTTGGAAAACAACTGTCACAATTTGCCTCCAGTTTCTCAAAGTTTGTCTTGTTCGTATTTCACGCCTCTTATTGAATTTACAACCTCTTTAATTGCCGAACAGTTAACAGAATAACTTGCGGCAGTCTTGCTTATATTCGTTCTATTCTAGAAGAATGTTTTCCTCAGTGCGAGTACAAATGACTGTCAACTGGGCGCATTGTTCTTTTTCCGTGAAATACAAGTTGAAACTGGTGATTTATTTGGGTTTACAACTTCGGACTTTGTTCACCAATCACTCCCAGTATGAATTTCATCCAATAACATATCGCGAAATATCGATTAAGATACCGGGTATGCACGTGACCCATTTCACCGAAAAATGAGTTAAAACATGCCACTTTGGCGTAGTGTTGAAGAGCTACGACAAAAGAGTCACATATCCCTCGGGAAATCATCTACAGGATGAAATTAATTTATGCTAAATTAAATTTCCAATCGCTGAAACGGCTCAATACAAGCACACCAGATGTTTTTATTTTCTCACGTTCAGGCGTTTGATACAAAATGCGGATAAATCTAAGTTTGCAACTGTCGATTTTTGATCAATATACCACGCATGAAAAGAAAGATTGTCATCAAATACTGGACAGATCTCACGGTACGTGATCAATTGGTTTAAAGATATAATATCTGTGACGTTGAATCAAGTGAGAAAACATTCAAGGCGCGAAATGAAACTCACCTTTCAGCATGATTCGGATGTTGTCTTATTCTTCTTCTGCACAGATTGTTACGTGTCCGGATTGTGGGCGCAATGGGAAAATGATTCTAGACATAGTAATGCATTGCCATCTTTCCGAAAGACTCAATATGTTTGGGGGTTGGAGTCTATGGTTGCGGCTGGTCATCTTTTGCCCGCACCTTGCGAAATGCTAACATACGACAAAGCATCTCAAATAGCTTCTGCTCAGGAAGCCCTACCTATCGCCTTCTCGTGGAGCAAGTGTTCTCCCACCAAAATGAGAGGACGAATAGCCGACACCCGCGGCTATAACCGGGTTCACCTAGGGTAGTTGGCCAAAAAAGGTGGTGTCAAACCAACTAAGAGGAGGCGTACAAACCGCACACGATTTCCCGGTTGTGGAGATTGTGGTCACCGGTTCAATTGGGCATCGAGTTCTATTGGGCACCTTGGACGTTTGACCCCGTTCAAAGGGCATATGTTCCGATTAACTGGACACTGACGCTCTATGGATTGGGATTTCCACACAGCGCCTCCTGCTGCCTTGCTAGCCAGACTTTGGCTAGCCGGAGGCTCTTCACAAAAATTCATCTCCTTCGGCCTGGCAGTTTTCAGTCCACATGGAACGGTTTTATTTTTTATAAATATTATTGTACCATGATGTGTTTGGCACAGCCTGAATTCAGACGTGTGTGACTTATAATACTATAATAATGTACTATCACACATCGGTTCTGACTTGAAACCAAATACCACGGATTGACCACAGCCTTATTTCTCCACGGTTGTTTTGTTTTCTACAGTATGCACGATGTTGAGGTGCATCGAAATCATCCTCGGACATAAATCGTGCAGATATGGTGCGATATGGTTCTTTTTTCTATATGCTTATACTATATAAGATACGCGAAAAAAGTTAAACAGATTTATCCCACTAGTTTTGGAACGACCTTGGCAACTTATCATTCCGTTTGAACGTGAGTCGTGTTCATGTCTCACTGAACCACTTGATTCATTGTGTTTGCATCTTCTTCTCTTTCAGCTTGTCAGTTCACCCTCTCCCCAAGATACATCCTGTCTGTCGACAGTTCCAACCCACACCTTGATTCGGCCCACTTGCGGTTTTCTAGTGTATCCGTTCACGGGGGACATCCTGCTGCACACACAACCCAAGCATCTCACAGTTTGCACAGTTTTTCATCTTTTTAATGCATTACTGAAATGAATTCAATCCTGGTAATAAACGTCCCCCTAAAGATATACTCTTGGTACACTCAATTGTGCAACAACCGCTTTTATTCGCTGGGAGGATGTATTACACCTACGAGTGAGGATGACGATCACATTCGAATGTTTTCAATAATAACACAGTAAAATTGATGGGTGAGTAAACAAACCGTTTTGGTGATTATGAGACACGCTCCTCCAGATTAAAATGCTTAAAGAAGACTCCTATTCCTTTATGTGCGGTCTGTGATAGAGGAATGGAATCCTCGCTCGTCTATCTGTTTGTTACTCGAAGCATGCCTTTCCCCCTGTAGTATACAGAACCAACCCCAGCTCTGAATCCACCCGAAATACACTGGCAGATTGATTTCGGGCAACGCAGTTCGAGTTCTTATTCACTTAGCGTCTTCACAGAAGGCCGCATAATCCCTTCCCACACACCAACGCTCACAGGCAGAACACAGTAGGTTCTCCGTTGAGGGGGCTTCCAAACGACCTGCAAGACAGGGAAATACAAAAGTAACTATGAACCAAAAGGTCCAGTGAAACAGATGCCCACGACTCATAATCAAATCAAAATGGCTTGACCCGTGTCTTTACTACACCCGTTTCGTTCAAATGACACGCTATGTTCAGTCATGGTGACTATACTAGATCAAACCAGTTGAATTGCATAATCCAGTCATTTTTAGGCCTATTAAGTGAACTGTGATCATTTCGGTTCTGGCCAGTGTCCAAACTAAGAGCGGCTTCGATCGATTGAGTGGTACGGTCTCCCTTATTCGATCATCTGTCTGGTGTCGGTGAGATGAACCAAGATGCCGCTAGGGACAGTGCCAGTCTTTCCCTGATATATAACCGTCATCGTAATTGACCGGCAACAACTATGTAAATGTTCCATTTTTCCACAAATAGCTGCTTCTCGGAACAATAAAACCTTAAAACAAATGGAATAGTTCAGTTGAATGAGAACCCACCGGAAACATATGAAAGTATACAAACCATTTGTCGGTGAGTTAAACTGTTCATCGATTGATTCGATCAAGCTCAAAGAGACGGGAACGTATAATTCGGACGCACGTTAATCATTATACGAACACGGTTGAAAATTTAAAGTTTCATAAGTAACTTGAAACAGGGTCACTTCAGTCCAAGCCTGGGGGCATGTCTACACCATGTATTGAAGTGCAAAACACGAAACGTTTAAATAAAATACAACTGTTATTTTCCAAGCATCTTAGATTTGAGCATGGAAAAGTTTAACGTCAGTCAATCCAAAACTCAAAGGTTGTAATTATTTATTTTAAAAAACGTTGAACAGATAGTGTAGCAGAATTAGCAAATCGATATTCGTTCGCCAATTTTCGCGCTGATGGGTACAATTGTGGTATACCATGAAAGACAAACGTAACTCGATTTAATGACCGTACACTGCGTAACAATTGGCGTGATTATCCGATGAAATGCACTAAATGGTGAGGTTATTGTGCCTAACACCTAAGATAATGTTTCGTACCCAATTGCAATGAATTTTATGACATCATTGAAGCAGAGGAATTATCGATATGCTTATGAGCTCCTCCCGCAAAATTATACCAAAACATAATCGACTGATGGTGAGAATCTGAATGTTTACTCTACATTCGGGTTCTAAGATGAGCAAGATGAGATGCCTGCAGCCAGACTGCCGTATTATGTTGTGCCTCATCCAGAATTTCCATAATTAATGAGAAGCAGTCTGATCGTCAGGTCTGGTAGAAAAGTGGAACTTATACTTGCATCCTAACTGTTAGATCTCAGGTTCGATGCTCAAATGGATGGATAGATTCATACACCACTGATCACATCCGAGTTGATCCAGGCAATTGCGTATTTTATCCCAGCTTTTCATTGCACGTTCCTTTAGCTTTGCTAAATACCACAAACATTCATCATGAAACCATTGATTCGATGGAGCTAAAGCGAACTTTTGATGAATTTTGTTGTATAATGTTAAATAATTTGGTAGCTTATCCCATCTGAGCACAAATCTATTGATGATTTGACAAAATCTCGTCTTTTAGCTGTAGGGGAAGGTGACAGTGAAAAAACTGATGTAACTGCAAACATACTACGTAGGGAAAATATCCGTTTTACCGATCATCGTTATTAGTCCCAAAAAGGGAGTTTTCGTACAAAATAAAATAATATCAATTTCTGCTAATATCACCCCCTGATTTATCAGGCTAGGCAGAAATGAAGGGAAGGGATCGAATACGAACGGCTTTGTTCTGTACTATACCTATCAGTTGGATATCAATGACTACGTTGTTTTTTGTGACACCTTAGTGTGATAAACAGCAGATGGGGTAAACCCCGTAGTCAAGAGGAGCTACTGTTCGATGATGCAAACCGGCAATCTAAGCACCGGGACTTGGAGTGGGGAACCACATAAGGCCTTGATAGGTTCGATATATTGTTGAACCGGAAGACAGCAAAGCTGCCTACCACCAAGTTTGGGTGATGGTGGCGAGGCTCGAACCCCGGAAAATAGGGTCCGAAGCATGCTGATGATATCTACTAAACCACTGGCGTAGGTTTCTGGAAACAAAAGACCCAAATAAACATTTTTTGTTAGTTACAGTTTACCTAAATTTTTTATTCGATCATCCTCAAGAAAAACTCGAAAGAATAAAACGTGTTGAGATTTTCTCGGAGAGGTGTGGTCGAATCCATTCTTGTTACTGCAGTTTGAACTTTTGTCAACTTAGTAATTTCTACCTTATTGGTACGATGATTACATACATGATGTTTTAAAGAAATTTCTAATACGCTGGTTTCATCATCAAAGGTCATTTATATAAAGTTTGTAATTCATTCTATTATGAAAAACAAATTTTGATTGTTGGTATAATTGCTTCTATTCACTGCCTAGAGACCACCATCATTCTCTATGGATGAATGTCCGTTTTCTGACTGCAAAACAATTGCCGTAGAGTAACGTTCCTATTCTATACTGGTCATGCTTGGCATTTTGTTCAGCATGACAAACTGAAGTGCGAAATCGGTCCATATTTTTACAGTTTCAGCATTGACCTCGTTCAATCAAAAACAGTTGTTAGTTCTTTCTTTCTGTGGTAGCTTTCAGGCCCTGGATTTGAAGCATGTTATCAACTGTACGGCCCACGATTCCACTTTTACGCCACTGCAGCAACAGTTCGTGTACTATACACCAGAAACGTCCAACCTTGAGAAACAAACAATGTTTTTTCTTCAAAATATCAAGTTTGACAACCTTCAAGAAATGTCAGTAACAGTCCGTATCACTCCGGGCAGAAGGGAGGTGGGGAGGGGTTGGGCGGATAGAGACAGTAAGGGTGGGTAACCAAATTAGCAACTGTATCTTTTCCGTCACATCAGTAAATGATAGAAGTTTCACCTCATTCGAATTTGAACTGTTTTACACTTTCTGAGATCAGCCTCACTCTGACTGGAAGATAGGGGCCAGTTCACTTGTTGTTCAGTATTGGTTCCTAGAAATTCAAATTACCAAATCGTGGGCACTACAAATGTTGATCAAACTCGTCCAATATGACCGTCAATTTAGAAATATACTTCAGTTTCGAATCGAACTGAATCTATATCTGTAGCTCTGGGTAAAGAGTATTTATTGCGTACTTTATCTCGGAATACGATTTTCATTCTGTGAATTGATGCAACCGCGGGTGGTACAATCAGAGGGCAGTTAACTGCCTCGGCAATGGTCGTAGGAGCCCGAATGCGTAATACAGTGTGTATTACAGGAACCTGTCAGATGTGATTTGGTTGTCAAGTAAAATTAATGAATCTATTTTTAATCAATATGGTACTTTTCTCGTGTTTCAATCAAATAATATCCGGAATATACCAGCGGAACAAATTGAACGAGAACGCAATTTAGCGAACAAGCTTATTTTCAGTGACTCATCAACTGGCTAATGCGTCACATTTTACATCACATCATTTTATAAAGAAACGAGGGAAGATATTAATAATTAATCAAATGGGGATTGTTGTTGTTGTTTTCCGTCTCAGCATCGCAAAACCGGTTATGGCTGATCCTACCGTCGGAACTTACACTTGTTCTGTGTTACTTGTGCGATTGGGGGTGGAATTGGTAGGGGACGATGAGGATGGGAGTTAGGGGGTCATGGTAAGTTGAGTGACATCACGAAATGTTTTTGGGCGCACAACGGGGGATTGTGTAGATGAATTCTAACCGCCTCTGTGTGGCAAGGATGCGGCAAGGATCGGCTCTGATCTGCGACCCCGAACACAGTAGAGAGGCCAAAATTATTCAGTCACACTCACTATGTGATTGAACCCGACGAGGTGTGAAACGATGGCACTTGTAATAGTTTTAATTACATCAGTGATGTTACCGACCTCGTGTAGATAGGCTTCCGCTTGTACGGCCGACATACGTTGCTCCATAGAAACACGTAAACAAGTAGACACAGAATGAGACTACATAAGCAGGAATCCTGTATTTGAGATCGATCTGGACGTGAATACGACACATAAGTTGGCCGCATAAAAAGTATTCTCCAACTCAGTTCTTAGTTTGTGGCTAACCAACTTTGCGATTGTGTCCTCTTTGAATCGTAGAGAGATGTGTAATGGCTTTCTCTCTGTCGTTGAAAGTTTTTTCCCTCGGACGATTATTTCGCAAAACGTTGTGCATAAAACGTTCTGGATAACCGTGTTTTGGGGNGGGAAAACATCAAGAATGAATGATAGTTCCGCATTTATGGTGTCATCACCTCCCTGTTTACCAAACACTGAATCAGACTTCATTTCGTTTGAGTAGCACAAAGCCTTTGAGATGGAGAAACTGGCCGCACCAAGTCGGTTTCCTATGAATCGACCTCTGAATAGAGACGCTTCCACTAGATGTCGAGAAGACCAGTTCCGCCATTAACCTCTCCTTTCAAAGTGAATTTTATGTTGGGATGAGAAGAATTAAATATCCTCATCAAGTCCCCTGGTCTGTCTGACCTTTCTTATTCTCCNCACGTTCTGTGCTGGACAGAGTGGTCACAAACCATCCCAATTAATGCTCACTCAAACTAATGACCCCGGTTTCTACCAGTGACCATAGTATTCTACTTCTTAGACCAAAAGTATACTCTAGCATTGCTTATCAAGCATTCGCACGTTGTACTCAGATACAATTTCATCTAAGGAACTTTTCACCCAACCGTATAACTCTTCTCAACCGTTCGGTTGTGATTGTTCAGTCTTGGTTTGGTTCTTGTCCTTTGCTTTTTAAATCTGTAAATCTGTTCACTGATACGATTAAATCGATTCTTAACTTGTGTTGTGCAATGAAAACCCTGTTTGTCTGTAACGGCAGAATGATCTCTCCTTTTTGAAATCACTGAGAGGGCACATAGAAAGGGTCTGTAAATCTCACCATGCATCAGTTGTAAAGCAATATTCTGAGCTACTCAGGTCTGAGATAACGTATCTAAATGCAATCTTCGTCTCCCAAATTATATGAACAAAGAACGCCAGGCTTCTAAAGCAAGCTAATTGCCTTCTCTGTGGGTAGAAGAGAAAATACTCCGATACCTCTGTGGATGTCAACAGCCTTAACGCCGCTTTCATCCATTCGTCTAGTGAGAGCAGATTCCCTCATTCCCATGCAATAAACCCAGTTCAGTGTCTCTTTCAAATGATTCATTCTTTGAGCTTCTTCGGTCCACCAAAGCATCCTCAGCTGCATGCCCTGATGGAACTTCGGAAATTTGGAGCAGCTTCCCTAACCAATATGATGACATCCGTTGTCAATGAGTTCCTATCTTCCCGTTCGATTCATAATTCTTGGAGTCCAGTGATCATTATTCCGATCCCCAAATCCACTTCGTCAACTGTTCCTACGGTACGGTTTCGTTCTATCGCGTTGACCTCAGCGGCTCTGAAGTTCACTAAAAAGGCCATCCTGAGTCGGTTGCAGTCGATCACCATAGTTCCTTACGATCCACTTCAGCTTGTATATCAACCAAATAGATCTGCAACGGACGCCGAATCCAATCTAATGCATTTATCTGCAAGTCTTTCCGTTGTGTTTTTCTTGCAATTCGTCTGTGTTTATTTCTATTTCTTGTTCATCCCCTCTTTTCAAACGTAAAACTTTTGGCATTCCAAGACAGCTGCTCTCATGGCTTGCGAACTATTTCACAGAGAGGGTCCAGTGCACTAAATTAGCAAGGAGGACATCGAAACCTCTTGGTAATAATTCTGGTGTTCTTCAAGGTGCTGTTCTATCTCCATATCTTTTTTCTGCCTTTATTAATGATCTTTCTGTCCCACCTCCTGCGCACATCAAAAAGTATGCTGATGAAGTCGTTCGATGTCAGACAGTTTCATCTTCTTCGGAATTTCATTCTTTTACTCAAGACTTATCCCAAATTCAACAATTTTCTGATCAATCTGGGCTCACTCTAAACATATCTAACTGTAGTGTCTTTTCAGTCTTTCCCGCCCCTTGTTTCCAACGGAATCTGCTACCCTAGACGGGAAACCTGTATCCGAAATGACCTCAGTGAAGTACTTGGGTGTCACCATGGATAGCAATTTTCGTTGGTCTACACATATTTGCAACTGTATGGAAAACATGAGATGCCTATCTTTTCAGTGACACAAACCCAAGCAATTCCGAGCCCCAAAGTCATTATTGTCCTCTTTCGTTCACCAATGCGTTTTGCCCATTCTACTCTATTGCTACCCTGCAGTGTTTCCTTGTCTTTTAAAACAAGACTTCAAAACAATTTGCCGTGGTTTGATGATCATCAACCATGCATCATTAATTCCGATCGATTCATTAATCACGGAACTCATTGATGATCATATTAACTCTTGTATTAAATTTGTCCATAAGATTCAAGATGACCCCCTTCATCCACTACATCCTGATCTACCGTCTTGTCGTTCCCATCCGTCCACACGCTCCTCGTTTCGACATCTGCTGTCTCGCAGCAACAGTTATAAAAATCCCCCTGTAACCAAAAAGGTACAGGTATCAAATGAACTACATTGAACGTTTTGTACATGAAACAAATATCAGTGACATTCTTTACCTCTTGTTATATTTCTTTACTAATATTATTATTGCATTCTGTGTGACGAACAGTGTACATTTTCAACTGAAATATAAGCACATATACATACACAAGTTACAAATATACAATTACAAGTAACTTGAAATTAATGCTTAATAAACATGATACATTGCTGACGTATCTTCTATACAGCTTGCATCTTCTAATCATAGGTTTCAAAACGATATTCTCTAGCTTGGATATAAATAGAACCGCAAATAGAGGACTGAGAAGGGATCCCATTGCGACTCCATCTTTTTGGCGATGGATTTCGTCATAGAACTTAAACTAAGAGTTCTGTATGCAGAAGTGCATTAGCTGTTTCAAGTTTCAATTTTGCCAGGCCCAAATCTACAATACACACTATTTCAATTCCTCAATAAAGGATACTTTCGGGGTACAGAGTCGATCAATCGAATTGAAACAACCAAACATCAGCATGGCATTTTAGCCAGCAACAACCTACATCGCCAGGCCAGAGCATCCTTCTTTATACAGTCAGCAAACTTGTTCCACTAATCTAAAAGAAAACGAGAACTACCTGGATGACATTTGAGTTGATTCTATCTTCAACTGTCATTTGGTGCCCAAATTCAAAATGAAGATCAAAAGCCACCCTAGAATAGAGCAAAGTATACCGGTCGAAATGCAAAAAAGATACCGACGAAAATATATTTTGATAAAAAGCAAATTGGAGATCAATTAGGAGTGGAGGGCTTTTATTCGGCAAAGAGCATGATGAAAAACAAGTAGAATCACAGAATAGCGTCTGAGTTATCGCATTCCTGGTCAAGACAGCTGGCGCCGTGTACATTTATCGAACAGGAAGAAGAGCTTCTTTGGTGAACATAAAAATGGCACCCGCGTATGAAGGCATGACGGCGAGCCGGATGCGGATTAGCTATCAGATTACTCAATTTTGTTGTGAAAGGGTACCAACCTGGACTAATTCATTCAATATAAGACAATCAGGGAGTGCTATATTTAAAACGCTATACTCAACAAGTACATATTTAATACAAATCCATTAGAGTACATTTTACTGGTTGAATATAAAACGATAATGGTTGGGTTTTTTTCCATGGAAAAACCGAGAAATTGCTGCATAAAATGCTTGACAGCGCTGCACTGCTATTTTTATTCGACGAAATTCTCTCAGTGATCATTCATTCCAAGAAACGACCTCAATAAATAGTCCTATAAAGTCTCTTTTTAGTCAAGCTTAAAATGTTCCTGCTGTTCCAATTGGTTGCTGACGTTGAGCGGAGTGTACCGAGATACAGGTTCGTGGGAAGTCAGTTTGTGATTCCAGATTTGATAAAATGGATAAAAGCGGTTTTCAAATTTCAATACTTCATGTATTTTACCACGACTAAAGCAAGGAACATGTTACATTTACAGCTACCCGACCATTCACAGCTGCTTCTTTCCGGACGGAGCGGGGCGGGACGGGAGGGCTCTCAAGGACAGCAAATTTATCGATCTGACTGAGGACTGCGGACATCGGACCTCACAAACATTGAACGCCAGCATACTCCTCGGGTCATCCGAGATAACGCCAATCAACGAGTTACTTATAACGGCTTCAAGAAAATGACTCCGAGGTCAACAGTCTGAACGAATCAAAAGCCTTGGTGTGTGGTGACGAGAACAGCACGACCGGTGATTGGTTAATGGTTTTATTGCTGGAAATGTTTCTCCGTGCACATCATTTAATCACACTAACGGTTACTTCTGCTGTTTTTTACCTGTCTCTCATCGCTGGGATACTTCGGCGGACGAATAACAGCGCGTATTTCGTTTTTCGACCGCAATTTTGATTCAGGTTCCGGATCGACTTCAATCACGTCGAATACGCAATTTGGTTTCATGCAATAGAATTTCCAATGACCAAACATCATTGAACACGCATGCCAGTTCTTCCGACACCGAGGAATGGGTGGTGCGATGCAAACTGTGAAACGCAGACTCAATCACCGCTGTTTCTCACTTCTAGCGGTCAGGATTTGTAACAAGCTTGCCAAGATGGCCCTATAGCACACACCCGAGGTGAAATTGCATATGGCATTAATGGTATCAGCAACTACAAATTTATGTTTAGAAGGGTGACTGTGTGAAAAGACCAACGGTCTATTGTAAGTGGGATTTATCGAAACCTCCGATTTATAGTCTGTAATCCGGCAACAGTCATACGGGAAATGCTATGCTCACTCCCTCTCTGTCTTCACCCGTAAAGGTGAATTATAAGGGCTATCTTACTACTATGCAACGCAACAACGCCTTGTCAACAATATACACCAGAGCAACTGTTATCAATCACCGTTATTAACGGTAACGTCCTGTTGCAAAGTGATACCATCACGACTCAAAATAGGTCGGACACCAAAACAAACGCTACTATGTAAGGTTTTTTATCATGATCAGTAAGTAAGTGAAACTATTTAAACCCAGATCCACACATAAAGAATTACCTTGGTTGCGAGGGTGGGCAAATAGAATGTTACCCCACCGGGGCAGATTAGCAAATATCATGCAATGAATCATGCGAAAATCGACTGATTGAAAGCCTAAATTGAAGCATCGTTAAAGCGGTTCCAATATTGATTAACGATTATGATACTGATATTTTTATCGAACACAAGAATTTAGCTGGAAACTGGTAATTAGCCCTTGGGTACTCGGATGCGTCATTTTTATTAGCCCCATAGACACATCCCATAGGGTTGGACAGAGCAATTTTGAGAAAAAAGTCAGAAGTGGTAGATGAGTTATAATATATCGATTATAACATAGGTTAACGCATGCTATTGTAACAAATGATGTAGAGGACACTCATCAAAATCATTTTTTGTGATAATAAAATATTTGAATTATTCTACAATAGAGCAAACCTTGAACCACGCGGTAGGAAAGACTTCTCTTCCGTCGGTTTTCGCGCATTCGCGGTGATTGTGGAGTGGTAAGGTAGTCCAAATAATCAGCTGGGGGACATGATTATAAACCTCACCATTGCCGCTCATTGCTCCGCATTTTCCAGACAGCCCTTGCATGGCCATGGCCGCCCTTCCTGAAAGTTTATCCATGGGCGGTGGTGACCCGTTGTTAACGTCAACAACTTATCATCAGCTCCACCGCCTGATTTTCCCCCGATTGTGTGTTGAATGACAGTCCTTTGATTCGCCACTTCCCTCTTCCTGAAAATTATGTATTTATATATTCAGTGAAAAGGAATAAAAGAAAAACTCAAAAAAGAAAAAGAAATTGTACAAAATAGTTGTTGAATAATTAGTTATTATAAGAATCCTCGGTTGGAATAAGCTGGAGAAACACAATCTGTTAGATCAAACTCTTCGTCCTTGAGTTCACACATGCTGCTGCTGCTGCATCACATAGGGTACCGAAAGGTTTTGAAGTGTTTCTTTAACACGATAAAGGAAATTGGAAAGAACATGGACTCACCCAGTCAAGGCTAAAAATGCTCAATGCCCAAATCGATACCAGGTGAGCAAAATCTGATTCTCGTGGATATGCGTTTAACACATGCCTTTTTATCTGCTAGATTAAAGTCATTTCTGATAGTTCGGCCTTGAAATCCAATTGCCAGAATTTATTTTTTATCATCTATCTTCGCATAGACACCTCCACACATCCAGTTGGCTTCAAATCATGTGATGCGACGATCGACAAATTGGTTACTTCAGCCTACTATGGTGTGGTTCTCTAAAATGCCGGTATTGTTGGTCATGATTGAACAGAGGACTCATGTTCGGATTGCATTGACTGTGAAAAAACATAGAAGCAGCTTTTTGATAAACTAGATTCAATTCATGACAAACACAAATGTATTTGCGCAATATTATGGGATTAGAATGGGAATCATTTAGTATTGATTTATTAATGATGAATCGGGATAAATGATCCTTACATTTCAATCTCATAAATATTGGTTTTGCAGTTCGCTGTATACACAAATTATGGCCACGTGTTTGTGTCATTTTCAAAAAATATTTTTGTTATAGAGAAGAAGACAAATTGAAAGGACGCTGAAAATCGAACACCCTTTTGGAACAGCTCGTCAAGTTTGGTCCATTTTTGAAGTGGGATTTTAATCGTATTTCGCAAACGTATAGCTACCTGGTATTCACAGGAAAAATAACTTCTTACATGGAAATCAAGACTGGACAGTTTGAAATTCGTGCGGACAACCATTCAAATATTCTCATTAGTTAAAAAATCGATAACATTCAGTGAATGTCACGTCTCATTGCGGTCCCTTATTTCGTTTCTCATTTCCTGACAATCAGAAAAATGGGACGAGACCTACCGAGTCGTTTGTTTAAGCATTTCAACTAAATAACCTTTTCAAGTTATTCTAATTTGAGCTAAATTTGCGTAGTTTAAAACGTATAAGTCCACTCTTTTTGGGTCATCTTAAACTGGCCATCGGTGTGGGTCGATGAGCCATGAAACACATTGGCAACTAATCCGCTGTGTAACTAGGCCTTTTGCCGGATCTGCTCAAGTTGCGTTCTATGCCACACGTTTGAGATCCCTATCCAAGTACACGAACTGACAGATACACATGAAACGTCAGGGGACCTCAACGATCGATTCCGGTTCTCTTCACTAGTTTGTCAAACTTCTCTCGGAGTGATCAGGTGACCGGAATTCCGGGTTTTGACAAATTGCAATGTCCACTTCAGTACCCATGCTGACAGGGGTATTTTAATTTACCTTTCCTCCAAATTACGTGATTCCTAGTGGTGTAATCTGCTTGCAATTTACGTCACTTATGACGGTACATTGTAGTTTATACAGTATGCAGACAATGCCTGGATGGAACGAAATCGTCCTGGACATAAATCGTGCAGCATTACAATATGGTCTTTTCTTTTGATATAACGGCAGAGTTTTGCATGCAGGTAATATTTATTATTGCATTAATATTATTGCATTGAAGCTTTAGCGAGTTAGATACAAGCTCGCAGCCAGAAAATAGACAAACGTTACAATTCTGGTTAAAAGAAGTGAAACATTGTGGCGTAAAACGTGCAAAAATATGATTTAACTACTAAGTGCATTAGAAAGCTCAGAACGAACACTCTCCTTGTCGGTCAGCATCCGGGTACTAAAGAGTTTCCGTTTGCCGATATGCTAGGCGGGATAAGTTTGTACTGGTAACGGGTGGAGGGGTGGGATTTGCATGCACACTAGTCAATTTGTAGGGGATGCGTGCAATCAGATAGGATATTGTCAGCAAACTTAGCACGCATCAATATGAGCAATACACATATTGCCAATCAGAAAAAATAACGGAACTTAGGAGGCAGGGATGATAATTGAGAGGCCACGCCTCACCAACTTGAAATTAGCTTTCAGCGAACAAGGGAAAATTATAGCGGAGCAGTAATGGGGTATAAGGAGAACACATTGTTGAACAAAAGCATCTCTCAACAACAAATCAGAACAGAAGTGGCGCAGTCTTCTCATCTGAAAAGAGAGAACTTTCAAGTTGCGAGCAACAGTTTTGGTATGTAAGGTTACTCTCAAATATGACACCTAATTACTTCACATGGATGACCCTCCCATTTAAAAAGAGAGGTAGAATAGCCAAACGATTGGAGCCTGTTAATTAAAAGAGAACGGGACACCGAGTCAAAAGCGGAAGAATAGTCGAGAAATGATCGATCCACATCTTTGGCTTTTTCGTTAAAGGACTTTTAGATTAAGTGAACTAGAGAAGAAACGGCATTTAATGTAGAGCGGTTATGTCTGCATGCAAACTGATGACTATCATCGAAGGCGGGGAGGGATAACTTAGGGCAATGCAGAACTGATCGCTCAATCAACTTCTAACCAATGTAAGTGAGAGCAATTGGTCTGAAACGGTTCGCCATTGGGGCCTTTGNCCACTGGGCACCAGTAGCCTGGAATAGTTCGGAGTTCTAGTGAAAGATTAGCTGTGTGCAAAAATATGAGACAGTGGCAGAGCACCGTGTTTAAGAATGGTAGGACTTAAGTTGACTGGACCAAGTGCGGTCAACACTTTGATGGAACACATGTGTTTATACAACTCACTAGAGGTGATGGGATCAAACGAAGGTGAATGTTTGGAGAACTGGAATTAACATAACTGGAGTGTGTCGGACAAAGAATGAATAAACGCAGCATTCAGTATTCAATATCAATAGAGGGACTGGAAATCACTTTCTTCTGCCTACATAGTAGATTGATGCCATGCTACGTAGATCTACAGTTCCTCGTACCAAAAAACTGACTTGCACAAAGGACATCCAACCGTCTTATTTCGCTCTTGAGCAGAAAGGATAATCGTTGCATTTCGGCCCTCCTGTTATAGTCAAATGCATCTTCTTTTTCACGAAAAAGGTGTTTAAAAAAAGTGTTGTTATTTTTCCATGTTGAAGGAAGAAAGTTATCACAGGACAGCCTGTGTCAAAAACACAGCTTAACACTTCTGTCAGAAATGTCATATTGGACAACACGGTTTTGTTTAAAGGAAAAAAATCGGTAACTATCTCTCTGAGCCGGGCAATATTGTCTCGAGAGATTTCGCTGACGAAATATGATACGATTGGGTTGAGTAAAAGAAACAACTGTCCAGAGCCTGACCAGGATGAAGTTGTAATCACTGGTGCCTAAGAGGGAGAAAAGTTTGGTAGAAAATGTGTCAACGTGATTTGTGATCATGTGGTGTAGATGCGAATCTCCTCTAGGTGGATCAATAATCAGGTCACTGAGATTTAGACAGAATAAATGGTGCAGGGGGACATGGTTCAGATCATTAGCTATTAGATGTAAGCTGTCAGTAAGAGATGGGAAGATAAATGGTAGTAGTACGATCATAAAATGTATCCATTTCTGATAACCTATCATTGAGTGCAATGTATAAATTAGTGATGACGATAAAAGAAAAGCGAGAGATTTTGGAATGACATACGATAGTCAAGCAGTCAACGCCATTTCGTGAATACTTAAAACGTGCCACGGACTTGCTGCTTCAATTGGAATTGATGTAGTTAAACACAGTCTCCCAACCTCTTCCTATACCGTTGTTTGTCCTGTTTAAAGCAGACGAAATTATCCAGTTGGACCACAGAATCGTCCACATCCTCCTTGAGCTATGACTCATGAAGAAACAACACACAAGAAGTGAAAAATTTTATTTCGCTGGAGCAGGTAGGGTAAAATTGGAAGCTGACCAAACACAGAACAGACATTTTACAGTTATTTTGCTAGGAGTAGTGCGACCAAGGGCAGTTTGCCAACCGGCACAAATGCGTTTTCCGCGTTTGTAGTATTTGTGTATTTGACTAGCGACTGGCATCCCAAACATGGCGGTATGGTTTTTCTTAACCAAGTCCTTAATTTGTAACATGAATTCTTCTGTAAATATGGTTAAAGCACGCATATGTAGCGATTGGGTAGATAAATTCCAGAACGGTGGCGAGAAATCGTAGCGCAGCTGTTTAAGGAGCGCGCACGTACTTAATGTTATCGGTTGGGCAACCTGTGTTTTGAATTCTTCAAA
Organism: Echinostoma caproni; assembly: GCA_900618425.1. Lineage (NCBI taxonomy): Eukaryota > Metazoa > Platyhelminthes > Trematoda > Plagiorchiida > Echinostomatidae > Echinostoma > Echinostoma caproni. The sequence continues at coordinate 44,621 of UZAN01040812.1, read as the reverse complement.
AGGCATAAAAAGGATATACTGAAACTATCCACAAGAGATTGAATCGTGCCACTTCATCTAAACTTACGGTCTTTGTAAACTTCACAAGGAGGATCCGGGCTATTCATGATCGCAACGTAATAGAAAAACCAGCTTTTTCAAATTTTTCAATCTTTCAGGTAGGCTATCTACATCCTGCATGAACCCGTTTGTTCTGCAGAATAAATAGGCAAACTTGTTTTCTGATAGAATACCAGCACGTTGGAGTCGAATGGGTTTAGTTTTAGTGGTTATTTTTGGGGACCGCTCCGAGATTGTAAAATCACGACAGTAGTTTGTACAGAATACACACTGTTACCACCGTTACCCCGTGCATTAACTTACGATAGACAGAAACATGGAATCAGTTATACCAAAAAAATTGATTTACAATCAAGCGTAAATTACAACGCGCTTTCTTATTTCCGAAAGTCAAAACTGTGAGAAAAGAAAAGCGGTTGTCTCCTTTAGTTTCTATGTCATAAAACAACACCTCTTGGGGCAGTTGGATCACATTAGAATTTAGTACTTAATAAAACACTAATAACTGTTGCTGGTTATCCCTTCTCTGGAACACAAGAATGATCTACTGCAGTGAAAAAAATGATTTAAATATTCAACGGTAAACAACAACAACACAGCTTTTCAAATGAGTATCCAAACCGACTGGTCGGGAAATATCAACACCTTCGATTGGTCCCCGTTCCACTGTTGAAAGACGACAGACAAACTAAGATTCAACGTAACATGGGTTAAAACAGATAAATGCAAAACTGAGTCTTTCGTAGGAATAACCAACACGTGCTCGATGCTGATCAACTCCCAGTTGAACGCATCCGGCTGTCCAGTTTCCCCTTCGGGTATTTTTTGTCTTCATCAATGTACCTGCCTCAGCTGGCGCGTCCGAGGACCGAATAGACGATCAGAATCTCGGAGAATGTACCCGAGCAGCGGGCTTCAACGCGGGCCCGGACTTTCGTCCATTGTAAATGTACGTCACCTAGCATAGATTGGAACCAACGCGAAATTCTCCATCACGGTGTCTTCATACTTCGCCAATAACTGGACAAAACGTTATTCTGAAGCGTCCTGATTGCCTAAATTCTTTCGCACTGGTTGTTCAGCTCTTTCAACTATTGTAAAAGCAAAGATCTCATTACATTTTATTTCAATAAGAAGATAAGACTACTTTGGGTTGTCTTTTGTTTTCAAGCGTTTTCAAGCTTGTACTAAGTTTTTTTTGATGACTAATATATGATAAAAGATAGAGTAGGCATTTCCAAATCATCAAAGCTGTTTCAAACCCACAAACTCGCTCCAGATATCAACTCCGCTCTGCGTGTACATCCTCGTACGAAAACAGCACTATTGTTTAGCTGACGCGTCTATCGGTTATTCGTTCGGAAACTATCAACCACCGATAGTTACATTGGAACTATTTCTCGTAATGTCGAATGTCAAACTAATTTCCATTTCTTTTGATCGTTATTTACACTGATGTACTGTTCAAATTGGTAAATTTCTGTGTGCACATAAAGGATTCCCGGACTTGTCACGTGACTTTCTACAACCTCCCAGTGTTCGAGTCAGTGAATATGGTGGCTAGCCTGGCATTTCACTGTTGCAAAAGTGATTTTGTTAAGTACTCTTGCATTCAGTACAACTCCCACCCCCACCCTCACCCGGGTGACCCATTCTGGTTCGGGTGTATGTGAAGTGACCACTCACCATAGATTTTTCCCGTCCATATGCATGCTCTCGTCTACAAACCTCTGCCACTGTGTGAACCCCATGTCATTTAGACGTACGTGTTTTGTTGGTAAATGTATCGGGAAATAATGGAATTGAACATATACCTTTGATCCCATGGAAATATTAACGAGAATCGGTTGAAATGAAAGTTAAATTTAATGATTTGTTTGACGCTTTAATTTAACATAAGCGTAAATTTGTTTGATCACTTGTTTATTGTGAGGTGAACATTAAGTAATATATATGTATACATATACATATATATTGTACTTCCATTGATATTTGTTAAATACACCTTCCATTGTATTGCACGTGCAATCCTGCCCATTTCATAACAGTCGTTTTACTCATTAGTATTCATTTAATTTACTGTCTCAGGAGAAAAAACGTTTGTCAAATGCAGCGGAATAAACCTTAACGGATTATTTGTTGCGATACAAAAACAACAAACATTTTCAAACATTATGGGGCAATTTCATTCGCTATCAGTTGTGGATTGCACTTTCCAATAATGATTTTGGGCGTTTTGCGTGTTTCAGTCTTTCAGGAAATGTGCCCGTTGATTTAGATTATGTAGTTGAACGTATTATATAGTTTTTTTCCGTAGCTTAGCAACCAATAGACTACTACTACTAATACTACTACTACTACTATCCGCTAGCTCCATTTCGATCCGTATGTTGGTTGACAGCTGTCTACCAATTGGTAAAGTAAATATTCCACGGCACGCACACCGTCTAGAGCCCAGTAGTGCATAGCTCTGTTCTCTGTTGTTCCCCTTTTTTCCTTATCACTCTCCACCCAAATGTACTTTTTTGCATTTCACTATGCGTGATCCCGTTTCGTTTAGCATGAACTAATCAATTCACGGGACATTTTTACGGGAAGGGACCCGTGCGGGGTGTGGGGTGATCTGTGAAGTGATATTAAATCATAACAATACGCTTTTGATTTCCACCCCTTGGAAGTGGAACAAAACTGATTTTTATACGGTGGTGGAGTTCATATACCGCAAAACTGCCCCCAAACATACACGATTACGTTTTTACGCTTTGATGAACAAGCGTTCCTTGCTTTCTTTTGGTCAATGTTCACAATCTAGCATCAACTAATCATGGATTTCGCAATTCAATTCCGTGATAAATCAATAATTTTTACTGGCGGATACGAATCCTCAAGAATATCGGTCGCATTTCCACGTTCCTAAGAAAACTTACCATCTCCGTGCAGGAATGTGCAAGTAAAAACTTCAGATGAAATGTTTCTTTTTTGCCATTCGGGAAACATACTAAACGGTGAGACATTAACTAGCACGTTCTGTGAGATTTTCTCTATCAGTTTTATTGGGAATCGGTAAAATCAGACGCATATATTTGGTGCGCTTAGTTGGCCACGCGATTGTTCTAGATGATGTATCGTCGCACGCCCAACAAACTATAGTGTGTGGATGATAAAACCTATGAAAAGTAGTCGCTGGCTGTTCTAATGATAACTGTTTGCTTGGTTATGTCTCGTCTACGAGGAAACGAAAAACAATCCTGCCGCGGGATTGTACGTGATATTATGCTTGATGAAACACAAGGTAATGGAATACAGTGAGTGAAACCGAACAGAGTTCGCTTTATAGGGAATTCCTTGTTCAGATCATAGAACGTGACAAAAGAGTAATGCGAGACTGAGAGAATAACCTAAATTACCAATTGGAACACGAATGAGCCAATTCGTTTTTTTCGAGGATTTGGATGATTTAGGATGTAAACTATAGATTTCCGGGAAGTCATGAATCATGGACAGAAAACGGAGAATATGTGATGGTTTATCATAGGCGACGTAATTTAAAAGAGAATCAACAGTGTAAGTAGTCAGATTACGCGCGTGTGTAGAAAATAGAAATGTTATCAGAACAGCAACTTTAGACAGTTCCATCACTGTATTGGCTTGTGTTCAAGAAACTGCATCAAAGACAAACACAGAGTAGCTGATTGTTACTGGTTCCACAACGAAACGGTGGACTGAGAGAAAAAACATTTTCTCTTATTCTGTTGAAATTACAGACAACTTAGAAGATACCATTAATAGTGGTAATGCAAGGCTAAAGGCGTTTGAGAGAAATGCAAGAGCAGTTTGTGTGACGGAAACTTTCAGAGAGAATCGTGGAATTGGAGGGTTTGGAAATGAGAATAATCCACTTGATTTTGTCTGTTTGCTGAGCTTGACAGTTTGTTTGCAAACGTTTCATCATCATCCAAGGTGACATCGTCAGTGCTTGTGAAAAGGCATTGCTCTGCTTGCACCCGTTCGTTTAGATGTGTTCGATTATGTTTGTCCCATGTTCTCGCTGTGTTCTAATCGGTTCATCGTTGAACTGGTGCGCGGAGGTGATGGTGGGAGGGGAGGGGGAATTATCGTTCCGTCCTGATTGCGGTTTCGGTCTGTTCTCAGGTCACGGTGTGACCTGTTTTGTTGCGTCATTTGATGGTAATACTAATGAGAACTCTGCAATACTTCGGGCTTAAACATGACCAGATCGACAAGTTCAGCAGTGCCAACAGTGAGGATTGGTGATGAAGTTAATCCGTCGGAATCTTTAGTCGGGAGTCCAGAGTAATCATCCAGATGGTGATCGGCGCTTCAATTTAGTGCCTACAACCAGATAAAACCATCCCATTGAGCTCATCTATTTCGCTGACAAATAAGATCGACGTGTAATTTGTATTGCGTAATATTTAACTCCTCCTAAAAGTATAATTGAGAACCTGGCCAGTCTGTGCGTTAGACTGTGTTAAATTCTCACTGGAATCTCAGGTGCGTGCACGTGATTGACCACTAACCGGAAGGTGAACTCTACTCACACATACGCTCACACACTTATACACACACTCGTTTATTCCACAATTTCTATTGGTTGCCTGAATAAAGTTTACTCTGCTCATGATAACCTACACAATCACACACCAAATTCCAAATTGGGACCAGACTGCTCGTAATGGATCAACCAATTAATCGATTCCATCAAACATGACCGAAGAGTTTGTTTGACATTTCCAATCCTGATGCTTTGATCTGGATGGAAACCAATAGTTTATGACACCATCAGCGTTCTGTTATTTGACCAGAATACAACACCTGGAGAATGCCGATCAATGGGAATTGTACTGGATTGTCCAATTACTATTCCATCCCGGAGAGACTCATTCACCATTGGGGTAATACACAACTGGAATGTCCAGAAACCTAGAACTAGCAACGTAAGTTTCTTCAGAATCCATTCATCGGAACAATGAAAATTGACATTTGGGCTTTGCTCACTCAGCAACCGGAAATTTCAACTACGCCCCCGCGTATGTAATGAGAATTCTGGAATAATATTTATGTGCTCGACTGAGAGACAAATTTCAGTATCCGCCCGCATTGTCATTTGATCATTAACATCACGGTTTGAAATCGGTACCAGTATGAAAAATGACCCAGGCCGGTGAGTTCAATGATTTCATTTTCCAAGATAATTTACCCACCGGACATCGAAAGCAAGCAAGTTGCAGTCCAAATCGAATAAAGTCATAAGTGAGAGATTTGATTTTTGGGTTTCATACGGGAATGTTCTGACCCTATTTGATCACATCAGCAGTACGAATCTGTGGAGCAGTCAGAAGATCGAGTGTTGAACTTCACACGGGAAGAAAAGTAGGCAGTATACTCACTTGACCAGTGTGCGATCTGTTCTCAGTTCGTTTGATGGCTTGGCACTGTCAATTAGCCGTCAAAATCTTGATGCATCTTTGCAGTGCTTCTCAGCTTTTCAATTCTGGCTTCGTTTACCAAATGACTGGCAAAGGATCTCAATAGGGTATCGTTAAACTGTTCCGTACATATGAGGTCTCATCATCAGTGCAGACGAAATTAGGAATATTGATTAATACGTTTTTCCTCAACACACTATATATTATCTTCGGTATGTCCAACTTTTCTTCATCTGACTGCTGATTCCAGTTACAGAGAATGAAAAATTCCCCCTTACTGAATGCTATTCTTTCAAGTCAGCCAGCACCACTTAAGTGAAAACAGTTGGAAACCGATTTCCAATGTGGAGTGACTATCGATCAATAAAGTCAATCAAATAAGTCAATATCAGAATGAAATGTTTTATGGAATTTGCCGTTCCTTGCACGGTTTTCGAGATTACAGACTGCTTAGATCGGACAATGTGTGTATCTGTAATAGCAATCAGTAATGCAGCTGGTTTGCCTTGCAAGGTTAGTCAAGTTCTTGTGATCAGGGTTAAACTATATACTCCACAGTGAATGATGTTCATGAATATTTGTGCCGGTTGTATATTTGTAGTGCATAGAAATGAGTGCTTAAAAAATAAACAGGAATTGGGTATAGTCGTGAGCGAATATTTGGGCATTCATGACTCAGATCGATGTATCAGTGTATAGCCGTAAGTGCCACTCACAATGAGTATGGTATTCGCAACTGGCGAGCTCTGGGGGGAAGTGTTGACCGAAAAAGGATACACAATCCACTCTCATGCGAACGTCGAAAAAAAAACGCGTTAGAGCAGTTAGTAACTTAGTTAGCTACGTGCAACTAGGGGTGCATAGTTACCTCTGTCCAAAAGAGCTGGATCCAAAAGTGGGCGAAGGATGAGGGAATTAGATAATGATCATCATCTGGCGGAAATGCGATTTTCCCTTCTTTGTTCTTTATAGCTCACTTCCAACGAGATTCGTTCCCTGAATTCCCCGGTGTATATGGAAAAAAACACCGTACACCTCGAAAATGGAGCGTATATCAGTTGTTCGTATGCGAATAAAATCAACTAAGGGAAAGCATTTGGTAAAGTAAGGTGATGAATGAGCGTTATGCTTCTAGTGACTAAATAAGTTATCTTTTCTGTTATCAGAACATCGATGATGCCTTTTAATGTTTCTATGCATTTTGTTTTCCTTATTTGCGGTAATTTGTTTTTTTGCGAACGTGTATAATCGTCGTTGCTATCAACTATAACAATTTGGATATGGGATTGTTAGTAGCGGTCCCGCAAATTAATTCTGATTTTGAATGGCGACGGAGGGACTTGAAGAAGCATAAACATAAAGCGAAATTCGAATAATAGGTAAACGGGTTGGTTAGATTAGTTCTGGTCAGTTCTTTCCTTTCAACCGACTTTTACCATACCTGTACCTGTATCCCGGGATAATGTGTCCGCTGGTCGACTGATTCATTGATATGACTCCGAAACTAGATTAAAAATAGCGCAAGCTTTGTGTGTGCTATCGTAAAAGCTTATGCAGAATCAACGTGGCGATCGATATTCCGTTTCATTGTTGAACTTTCATCCCAATCATGACACCCCTTACCCTATTTCCCTATTCGTTAGTTCATTGATCGCAGGTTCCCTGCCGACCAATAATACCACACTTGTTGTTAAATGTAAAATAAGTATTTTATGAGTATTAGGCTTGAATTAGCCCATTTGATTGTTCAAAGGGACTAGGAACTCTTAATGCTCTTCGGTGTGTGTTTCACTCCTTGGGAGATCATTAATTTCCCACAAGGTTAGTGCATTGAAATGCGATGGAAAAGAGCACCGGGGACAGCTGTTGTACTTATTACAAATAATGTGAGGAAAATCCGATTTCAGTAGTACAATCAGAACGGACAAATTGAGAACGGGATGTTCGTGAGGCAATCATGGGAGACATGAAAAGCGGCCTGAGTGATGATAGTCATCCCCCAGGGGGTGGGATGAGTGGGGAAGAAAGTCCTAACCGCAATAGCTGGGCAGCTCCTGCAGCACACACATCAAGCTCAGTCTTGGCAGTGAAAAAGGAACAACTCCAAAACAGAAATAAATTAACCACTACGGATGAGACCAATTTGGTCAATTAGCTTGCTAAACCTCAAACACTGCACGGGGGAGGTTATACTCACTCTGTTCCTATGTAAACCCATTTTGGTGCTATTCCAGGAGTCAAGTTACAATTTATGACTGTGTCGCATTTGTTTTGCAGCAAATTGATCGATTTGGTGGGTATAGCCGTCGGATCTAAACCAATGCCTATATCCATCTCCCTCCGTAAATACGGTCACAACTTTTGCAAACTGAAACTATGAACTAATCAAACGTTATGAGTGTTGTCTTTGAGGTATTTATACCTCGACGATTTATAGAACCTCTTTTGCTTCTGGTTGACGGTGTTTAGTACCATTGAGAAGGATAAAAAAATTGCTTTTATCGCGATGAACTCCCGGTGTTGTGTGGTACTACTTATATTTGTGAGTAATATGCAAAATAATGTGGTTGCTGTGTTCTTTTTAACGGGCAAACACGTACAAGAATTCTTAGAACAAATTGCTGTGTTCGAAATGATAATTGCAGCCTGTTCTATTCATTATTTTGCATTGCGCCCGGAATTGCGAAGGCATGTTCAAAATGAGCCATCTTATGATATGNAATGAGCCATCTTATGATATGTACTCCAGCTTATCCATACCCTAACTTCGGTTAGCAATGAACATTTCTCCTCGATCCAGCTCCAATGTGTTCTGGGATTATATCAGCGATAGTGCTTGGGAGGAGGGGGAGGGGGTAGAGACACTCTATGATAAGTTCATTGTTGTCTAGCCGAATACCCGTAGGACAGCTCCTTGTCAATCGGGCACACACACGAACATACACCGGTCAAAGACATACGTCGTTCTTTTTGTGCTCCCTTCCACCGCGTGTTCACTTCTAGCCAAATGAGATTATCACATCGAATCGGTCATGACGCTTGCCGATTGGGGGTGCACATTTGTTATTTTCTGCCTGGGGGCTGACTTCTTCAGATGGAATCCAAATGTCAGACATCATTGTCGGTTGACAATCAACTCGATTCTTATCGTGAATAAATGATCAAATGGGATCATCTCTGTTTCGACAGGAATTATGTAAAAATAATGTTGCCGCCTCAAATGATAAATCACCATTCGAGTCGAGATGTGATTTCTTTTCTCCATTGCATGGAACCAGTGAGTCCTGGGTGTGAATCAAGCAATTCCCCTGTTTACAAATCACAATTGAGGATCTGGACACTGAACATAGTCGATGCATTCGACTCATGCCAGTCCGGTACCAGAGGAAGGAAACATAAGTGTAACATAAGTACTGACCCGATGAAGACTGCTACGCTTCCGTCTGGCTGGGAAAGTGCAACCTAGGTATTTTCCTAGTCGAACGACTCTACAGTGTTATGTAAACCTCAAGCGTATGAAAAAATAATAATTCATCGGGTACAATGAATCAGACGGAACCTCAAAAAGACCATCACAGATTAGTGATGTGAATCAAAGTTCAAGTGAACCGATTGCTAATGTAGGGTTATCTCCAGTTTTACCAGATTCCGCGAATGAGGATAAGAAAACAGTGAACCGCTAGTTCTTCATGTTTTTCTTCCCTATTTGTTCCTATTAAATAAATCATTGTTTTCGACAACTTCTTCTTTGGGCTAATACAGTTATATAGTTAAATTAAAATTAAAATATGTTTCAATGTCTATGCGTACTTCGTCGTTTTTGATTGTTATTGTTTTTGATTGTTTATGTTCGGCAAAATATGTAGGCAGAACGACTAGGCATTTTTCCCAAAGAATCAAGGGACACAACCCGGCTGGTGTGTGTACAGGCACAACGAAAACGATTTCAAATGCAATCGTAGCCCATCTTGCGGATACCGGGCATCAAGTTGCCGATGGCGTACTTCAAATTCTCAACAGAGTACCAACGAACCGTTCAAAAGCCGCCCGTCAATGTCATCTCGCAACAGCCGAAGCCGTGACCATTCGATTACTAAACCCGTCGCTTTGTTCTCAAAAGCGATTCGTACCATCATTCAGACTGTCTTGACCACAAAGTGATACATACCACCAAGACAGACGTGATCTTTCCCATGACCTCGTGACCCAAACAGGTGATGACATGTCCACATCTTAATCGTTTTCCCAACCCTGTTATGAGCACATCCTCACTATCCACCTTTTCCCAATCACACATTAAAGACAATCATAAACGACAAATCACACGTAGACATTGAAGCACATTTTAATTTTAATTGAACTATATAACTGTATTAGCCCGAAGATAAAGTTGTCAAAGACGAGCTTCGTCGTTAAAAACCACTGTTTCTTGCCATGCCAAGATAGAAATTTTCCACTATTAAATAAATCTAAACGAGTCCCGTACAGTGATGTTACCATGAGAGAAACAATGGGATACAATTATTGCGTGGGAATGGGCGTATAAACAAGAGCTCGCTATCACATCGAATGCAGCTCAGTAGGCTCCGTTGGTTAGGACACTTTTTGCATATGTCCGACGATCGCCTACCACAGCGCGCCTTAGTCGCCGTGGCTGTTTCGGGCTGGAGAAACCGACTTGGAGACGAGGCATGAAGCAATGCACAGAGCGATTAGGTAGAGTAGGTGTCTCTCGTCTAACGGGTTGGGGTTCAAAGGAATCCGTATCCGCATGTTTGGAGACACTGAAGGTCATGGCTGCGAACCGACCGCAATGGCAATCTTGCTGTCACTTCTTATCAGACCCGAATACTTTAATTTGTATGTGTGCTTAGTTGGACTGTGTACTCTGTATTCGCTTTCTTTTCCCGTCCCTAAAATTAAATCTAGTTCCTATCCTCCTTACACATTCTCACTTACCTTGTATGCAATGTGTGCTTGAAAGCGATCAGTGAAGTTTACTTCATTGTATTATGCTGTGCAATGATGATGATGATGATGATGATCTGGGGTGAGACATACTGAAGGAATGATGTCTCGTAGCGGTTGTGCAATATCAAACCCCATGATCATCAGATCAGTGTGATAGAAACGTTAGACTTCTGCCCACCATACAAACACAGACCATAAAGTTCTTGGTTTATTTTCGAAAAATATGATACATACCACCCATAAAGAAACATCGCAAGCTGTTTCGCGTTTTAACACACGTGCAAACAGTTACGATCAAAATACGAGTATGGGAAGGGTTAAACAACACCTTTGATGGCCCTGAGAATACCGGTCTTTTATACATATATATATATATATTTCACAAGAAGTAGTATATGAATGACTGGAAAAAATTTCCCTGGAAGCATACGATCTGTTCCGCGGCTCTTGCCG
>UZAN01040812.1:0-26550 GCA_900618425.1 Echinostoma caproni | reverse complement strand
AAGTATATGGGGGGTTATCTGTCCCTAAGAAACAGTTCGTTAAAAAATAGTGGGTGGCACGTCTCAGAATTATTACAATGCAGGTTTCAACCCACGAAGAGAGCATAAAACATCCGTCTGTCTATACATGGTTCCAGAAAAGCACTATGCAGTACACTAAGAGTGTCTATCCTTCATGTCATCTAAACAGCTGAAAATCATCTCACTGGGTAAGTTTTACTTTTGCGCATGAATACAATTAAATGCATCGATCCATAATTCACTTTTATTTCTGTGATATTAGTAGGCATTGCTTTCCCGTAGTCTGATGTCAATACGTTGCGTCAATTTCACCCGGTGGACGCATCACGGATGAAGTGTCGGTTGACATTTGCCAACTTACGACTTCTGTGGCGCTGTCGAGACATCCGGCTGTCTGTGAAGGGTCGAGTGCATACTGCGGCAGTTCGGCCAGTTCTGCTATACGATGCAGCAACTTGGTCATTAAGAGACAGAATAAAGATAGATTATCGGTATTTGAACACCGCTGTCTATGCAGCATTGCACGAATCTGGTGGGGCAGTCGGACGAGCAGTGCTGACGTAAGGATCAGAGTTTTAGGCAAATGTGGTCACCCACTAAAAAAATTAGTCAACTTCTATAGATTAAGTTGGTTGGGGCATGTGTTGGGCATGTCACCAGATAGGCTGCCACGGTAAACGATATTCACCGAGGCAGGTAGAAGGTGGAAGAAAACCAAGGGTGCTAAAGCTAAGACCTAGAATGAGGGCATGAAATCCCTAGCCAGGGTATTGGGTTACATAAGTCCCGTTAGGCTCTCTGAATGGGAAACTCGGTATGATGGTCACCGAAGGTTAGAGACACCGAGTAATATGGCTTAGTGTCGTAAACAGTGGCGTCCGTGCATCTTCTCAATTTCTTTGCAACCTTAGTCCACTGAAATTCTCCATCTTCTGTTCGATTAAACTTTCAGCTGTACTGTCCTTCTCTTATTTTTCATTCAATTTGGTAGCCAAAAGACAGCAACCAAAATCGCTGCACGACAATTCATGGTTAATGGTTGTACAAACTGAATTGAACTGAACTGTTTCGTCAACCCCATCCCAACTTCTGCACTGCGTGCTGAAACCAAGCAGTCAAACACAAACCGTATTTCCATAACTTTTAATCCGGCTAAAAGTTATGCACATTTTGAATAACAGGATTAGTGTTTTCTGACCAAACAACGGTGCATTAGATTACGGCGTTCGTCCTCAATACAGCCTCAACAGAGCCTTTCGTTTGGGCTCTATTTACTTGGTGCGTCTTTCGATTTCCTACGCTACAGTTACAGGCTCTCCGTCACATTGTGGTAATTTTCATATTTTCACACATTGTCATGCATCATCGTTACTCACGGGATGACATTATTTGTTTCAAATGTGCCAGGACATGCTTCGATGGTTCAGCGATTTGTGCAACTCCATTTTCTCACTGTCCAGGCTGGACCATAAAACGCAAACATGCAGGATGACAAGTTGCCCTTAATTGCACCCCTCTGTCAAAGATGATGGCCCCCTCATTGGTCAGCACCAATACTCGGTCCCTGTTTCTCAAAATGTTGGATTCAACTAGTGTCCTCCGATCCAGAATTCATACGAACACGTGTGCAGTCTGTGTTCAAGAATTCTGGTTGAATAGGCATATAGATAACTCTCTAGTTTCAATAGACGGTTTTCAAGTTTACCGGCAGGATCGTGGAACCGGAGGAAAAAAGACAGGAGCGGGTGTTGCCACATATGTCAGCGTTTCCTGGTGTAGCAAGTCCCATGTTGCTTATCGGTACTGCTCAAATGGTATCGAGTGCCTAACTATACAGTGTTATCATAGATTTTCCCGTTTTACTCACATAATTTTGACCAACTTGGATATAGCTCCCTCCAGTACACAGTCCGATCGTATGTCATTTTTTGACTCGTTCATACCTTTTATTGCCCCACTTTTAGATGTTAGCCTGCACGTAATCGTTGGTGACTTCAACCATACAAGCACTTATCCACTTTTATCATTGGGTATGACAGATCTCTGTCACTCTCCCACAAGAGGTAACGCTGTACTGGACAGAGTTATTACCAACCACCCAACCCTTTTTTCTTTAGCACTAAAAGCTCCTATTTCCTCCAGTGACCATTGCTTACTCTTAGTTCAACCTAAACTTTATTCATACAGTGCATACAATTCTTTCTCCCGATCCGAGCTTATCAGATTTCTTTTTCGTAACTTCTCACCAAAAAGTGTTCCCCGTGAACGAATCTCTCAGACAGGCCTCTGTATAGTTTTCATCCTCTCCTTCTTTTCTATTCACGTGTTCCCCTATTCACCCAAACAATCAATGCCATTTATAATTACTGCTACCCTGTTCAAAACCATTATATGTCCAACGGACTAAAGTCACTGCGACGACAAAAGGAACTTGCGTACAAGTCTCACAATGCTTCACCTATCAAGTATTCTTCCAGGCTTATCAGGCTGAAGTACATAGATTGAACGCTTTATTCTCTGATCGAATTCTGAGGACTTGAGACAACAAACACCTGTGGCAAGGTATAAGACTTCTCTGTGGAAGGAAGAAAGTACGGTCGAAGCTGAATGTGGACGCTGATGATCTCAATGCCGCATTCTTGCACCGGTAATCGGATATTCCTCCTGTCTACGCGTCACAAAATGTTTGTAACGTGGAATCATTCTCATTCTGTGATGTGTTAAAATATTTAAAATGTTGCAATGCGTCATCTGCTGCTGGCCCGAATGACATATCCAGCCCTCTTCAAAGTTGGTGCTTCTTCCCTAGCTGGGGCATTTACCTTCATTGTCAATGAATCTCTTAATGATTCTGATATTCCTGACTGCTGGAAGCCGGTCACAATCAAAAACAATCTCCACAGAATTCAAATCGTCTATCCTCTCCAAACGTTTTCGCCCCGTGTCATTAATATATTTAGCTCTTAAATTGACTGGAAAGACCATCCGCAAACGTCTTCAGCAGTCTGTACACATTCCCAGTGATCCGTTGCAGTTTGTTTACAAGCCGAATAGATCTACCTTGGACGCGGTCTCCACCCTCACTCATTTTATCACTAAGTCTTTGACAACTCTGTTAAGTTTTTCGGTGTGTTTTTCTGGATTACTCTTCTGCATTTGATTCCATTCCTCGATCTAAGTTGTTACAAAAACTGGAATCCTATGAATGCCCCAGGCAGTTTTTAGCTTGGCTATCCAACTATTTTACCGATAGGATACAAACCACTAGATTGAGGAAGTCTTCATCGAAACTCTTAGTCAACAACTACGGGATTCTTCAAAGAGCTTTGCTATCCCCATAATTATCTTGATGTAACCATAGATAACAATCTTCATTGGTCAATCCACATCCACAACTGCATTCGTAAACTGTGGCGCCCATCATTTCAAATCCGAAAGTTCAGGCAGTTTCGTGCATCCCGGTCAGTTATTTCTACCTTTGTTTATCAATGTGTTTTCCCCCATCTTACTCTACTGTTCCCCAGTCATTTTTCCTGGCTTACTCATACAGGATTTTAAAGGCCTACGTCGCGGTCTAACCATTATTATTCGTGTCTGTTCTATTCCTGTGAATGAGTTAGCTTTAAAGTTTTCAGAGTATCACGTAACTTCCTGTGTGAAATTTGCTGAGCGGATTCTCACAGATCATGACCACCCATTGCACGCAGAACTGACAAGTTGTCACTCTCATCATTCAACACGCTCTCAATCCCGTGAAATTTCATCTCGAATTAACGCTTACCGTAATTCACCTATACCGTACTTTGCTCGTTTACTCACAAACAAAGAGCGGACAATAAGTGAACTTTGTATTAACCTTGGATTATGAAATGTCCACCATGTCTGTAAAAGGTTTTCTCTCCGTTGATTATGTACATTGTTACGGTTAGCGTGTATGATATTTTTTAACTGAAATGTGGGCTCCAGTGCTTGCAAAAGTTACACACAATACAAAATCCAATACACAATTCCATCCGCATCCAGTTTCTGCTCATTTATTAACCATTTTCACTGATTTGTTCGTGCATCTCTCAAGTCACGTGATGCTTTGTTTCTTCATTTGTCTGTATAAAACCACGTGTCCGTTTTAGGTCAAAATGCCTTGTATAGAAAATACCTGTATTATAGTCCGATATTCGTGATACTACTCTCTTTTCTCGAAGTAAAAACAAAATGTTCACCGTTAATGCGGACATTCAATGCGCATCGGATCAGTTCAAAGTCAAATCTGGGACAGTTTCAAATGAGCATGAGAAACATGGCGCGCTATTCACATAATGAGCACACAAGAAAGTAAGCGTTTTTCAAGAGTACATCAGTAAATTATTTGAGACAACCAGTAGACATGGAATATGAAAGAAAAATTTGATTGTCGTTCTTCTGACAGACCCTGATTTCATATAATTCGATACTTAAATGTTTGCAGAGCCAATTTAATCATTCTGCCAAACTTTTTCAACCAAATTAATTTTCTTTCATTACGAGTGTTGATTTTCCCATATGAAAAAATATTTATTTGATCATTTGGTACAACAGTTGATCAACAAATCTGTCGCCAAATAGAGTAGCCTATTTCCTTCTGATTATCAATCGTTGAAGATCGGCCAGTGAAAATCCTATGTAGTGAGATTTTTCTACTACTCCATATTTCAGTAGTGCAATGTTCTCTGTCACGACTGTGAATCCGCTCCAGTATTGGCTGACTGTTGTATGGCTTCGGTTATTGTTCGTGAAACTTCCCGCCAATATGTACAGTTCTGCGACCAGAGAGAATATTCCGATAAAGTTTTCTGGCCCACAAGGCATTGTTTTACAGATATGCAGATATGCACGTTCAAAGTTGAACACAAGTGATTTGTAACGTTCTGGACCCTGGGAGTGCATGTCAATTTGGAACCTGGGTAATCTGCCATGTCAGTAGACCATGAATATCATGTCCGATTGCCATCTTAAGCTGTATATTGTTACGTGTGAAATCTGATTGTCCGAAACAGTTGGCATTGATAAGTATGTGGGCTACCGTCCAAACTTACGATCGTAACGGACGATAGGAATGTTCCAGCTGTGCGGCGAAACAAACAACCCAATAGAACACCTGATACGCTCGGTTGATTCCGAGGCGTTCCAGATGTCGTTTTGCATGAACTGTGGCAGTATATTCTCTCTCACTCTCAGATTTTCTTTCATCTCACCCTTTTGGGGCAACAGTATATCTGCATCTTTTATGCTGAACAAAACTAATGAGCTGCTCTAACCGGTGCTAGTGCCGGTGAACAGAAAACACTGACTGGTTTGTATTTTTTTATTCCTCATTTAAGAAATAACTACCGAATTTTATGCCAATTTTTAATTTACTGTCACTGTAAACAAATCCTACAATCGAAAGGGTTTTCGCCATACGCAATGATGCAGTAAAATCGTTCCGGACATAAATCAAGCTATTTGTTTTTTGATATGGTCTGTCCTATTGAAATTTATCCAGACAAAGGCTTGTTTGCCTCAAATTCACAAACGTTTTCAAGATTAGATTGACCGATTGGTTTTTCATGTTGTTTTTGGACAAAAATGTCGGTTCCATCTAAGTCTGTGTAGAACCATAATAATGGTCTCGTAATAAAATTGGTTATCACTTAGTTGTGAGGTCAATTGTGATATTTGATTAAGTCAGCAAGTAGTTCTTACAAAGCACTTACAGTGTCAAATTGTTTTTTTTATCGAAAGATTATATCAAACTGTTTGTCAAGCACTCATATAAAAACAATACCGCTCAACATGGCCCTCCGTTAACAAGCTTACATTTTGTGTCATCAGCATTGAACACTGATATGCGGGTTACTCGCCAAATTGTGTCCTCCGTCGTAGAGATATTAGGCAGAAAAGAGCAATAAGGATTGATTTGTAATCAAGTCATCAAGATGGCCACTTTGAATGCCATGCACGAACTCCAGGCCTGTCTGTTTGTCCACAGTTCTTTTCCAGTTCATTTTTCACATTCACATTGGGTAATTTTTTAATCTATCACATCTTCGTGTTCAATAAATTCCCTCGATATTATCTTCATTTCACTTCCTTTCATTGAAGAGAAACACAATGATCCAACATTCAGGAGGGAAGAACCGGCCAATCAAAAAGGGATGTCATACCACACTTAACGGGGAAATTAGGATAGTGATGATAGAATTCGGACGCATGTCCTCCGAGGCGATAACTGGGCGGCCTTTGCCACTCGGCCACCACCGCCATGTCATATATTCGTCCAATTCAAAACCTGATTCAATAGTGATGTTCGTGAGGTGGTTATATATACAACCTTCGCAAAACATGGAATGTGCAACTCTGCATCAACTGAAATACGTTTGGTCTCATTCCTTTTATCGACACGGAAGTACACAATAACAGTCAAACAAGGATCAAACTCAATTTTTGACTGACTGGAGAGAGGATACTCACTCGGCTGTTTTTCTTATATTTCAAGTCTGAACTGCACGCGGGGCACAGTATTGTATAAATGTATGGCTATGCTTCATTGCAGGTAGCTGGATGAGCAAAAGAATTGAACATAAACCTTGATGCAAACAAGAACCATATGCTAACAGAGGTATCATACAGAATGAAGATTCCCGAGGAGGAACACTATCTCTTTATAGAATAGTAGGTATTAATATGAAACAACTTCAGATGAACTAACCAGTGTGCACAAGCAGTGCACAAAGCATAGCGGGGAGTTACTTAGACTACGGTCTGTCCTTACATGCGTACAACCTGGAGTCTTCGTCTCAGTACACAAGGAAATAGTCCGATCGCATATAGGAGTATTGCTTACATGCTTGGCTACCCTTATTCAAGAAGGATACAGCCTGTCTAGAAAAGATTCAGAGATAGACCACCAAAGTGGTAGAGAGCCAAAATGATAGAACATGGGAAATAACAGAGGTACTCGAGCTTTTCTCATTAGAATGGAGGAGAACCCGGGGAAATCATATGAAAACTTTCAAAATCATGAAGTGGCTATCATGGATAGGAATGTGGAGTCTTTATTCAACAGCTCCCCAACATGGAACTAGAGGGAAATGAGAGTTGGAGCTCATGAACCAGAGGTGGAGACTAAGCATAGGTAGGCACCATTTATGAATCGGATATTAGATAGTTGTAACCGGCTAATAAAGAAAATAGTCGACCTACAGATAGCGTAGGGTTTTAGGACTGCACTTGGTAAACGATGAACGGACTTATCTCACTCAGTCCCTAGTGAACAAATTATTTTGTATATCATTCTGTTTTTCCTTTTTTTCCATAATGAAACGCCCACGTCTAAGAATTCAATCGTCAATCTATTGAGGTGAAATCGAATCGTAGTGATTGACATTCATCAGCTATGCGTATACGTTAATCACTAACCTAGTCATTCGATTCATCACTTTGATTTGCCAACGGACTGCTTTGAACCAAATGTCTATAAGAACTAGGCCCGTGTTGCTGATGAGAGATTTGCGAAGAAAATATGATGTATACACTCATTCTTTAGAATACTCGTAAAATGCTATGACAATTGCTCAAACATCGTTTGTAAGTTTCACCGCGTTCATTGGTGCACTGTATTCTTTTCATTTGGACCTTTCTTGCTCCGTCAGGTGGAAGTGTTTCGTGGCACAGAATGTGGCAAGGAACAGTTGGGAGAGGGAGTCAAATCTAGTAATCGTTACGTCCACGAGTTGGGTCCTATTCTGCCAATCCATGTGTAAGCTATGATCTCGTGTCAAACCCGGTTCACATGGCCTTCAAATAGTGTAGATATTAGCACCAGTTTGCTAGTCACTATTTTTTTTCTTCACTCTCAGCTCAACTTTTGAAACCATCAGCAAGTAAGATGTTCCAACACGCATCTCTTCGAAGGCCAAAAAACATCATGTCACGCATCCGGAATTCATCAAGAATTTTCAGCACATGCATTCCATTGCGCAAAATAAACGTGATAGTTTTCTGTTTACCCGTCCAACCCGTTTCAACAAGCAAGCACTTCGCATATTTTTGGAATACGAACTCTGATGTGTTCGGTCCAACCAAATGTTCGGTTCATTTTTCCAAAACGGCCAGCAGTGAACTCTTTTGTTTGCTTGAACGGGAATAGGTCAAAACACTGGCGATCGATTCTGTTTCACAAAGTGCACTAGCACGTCAATGAGTCAGTTTTGCCATCCCACACTGTTAGTTGACCCAGTTTCATCGATTTAACGTTCACATGTGAACCACAGTTGCATTGCTGGTACTCCGCAGTCATTTGTTTAGTATTTAATACAACAGGGGTTTATAAATACTTCAATTCTTTAATTTGTCACTGATATTTTTTTTAAGCTGTATATCCCTGGGTGTATATGTTCTCAGATAGCCCATCAATAGAATGAGGCAGAAAACGGATTTAGTAAAAAAGAAATATTTATATAAATTTCGTGCTAACTGAGCACCAGAGAATGAAGACCGCGAGCGTTTATTTCAAATCGATTAGTTTCAAATCGACAAAGTAAGAAACTTGCAGAGGTACAGTAAGATTTTTTTAAGTCATGAAAAAGGATATATAAAAGATCACCGAAGTCATATTAAGCTTTCGTTAAAATGTATAATCACTTATCGCATAATTAAATCAAAATTATAAAGAAAAGTAAGTTATTCGTGCGTAAACAGTAAGAATGCAACCGTGTTATTATGAAAAAAGAGGTCTTTTTTAATCCAGTCTTATTTTGCTCAAATGAAAGTAAAAAATATCCTATGCAAAAGATTTACGCCACTGTGCCGTCAAGGTCATTTAGTTTTCTATTTAAATGTTCCCTTGAATCCATCATTGGTTTACTCTCCTCCTTCAATGTGTTCACCTTGTGATCGTTTGAAACCGGGTCGGGTGTGCCGTTTTCAACCTGAACACCCAATTCCCCGCTGGACCAAGGATCACGTGGCTCGATCGCCCAAGGTTGAATGGAAGATGAGGAGAAGAACAAGAAGATGCACCCGGTGACTGCATAAATCGCAGCACCCAAATAAAAGACATAGCGCCATTCCTCATACGATTTCTGTAATAAATAGAATGGAATCGAGTTAAACACATTTGTCTTGGAAAACTTGCTGTACATTTGGGATGAAATGCAAAAATAGAAAGCACTGAGTATTCCTGTTTTCAATGGGCAAACTTTTCCAATTCAAACACTATGTGATACATCGTATAAATCAGTATTTTTCGTTTAGAATTTGTGATGTCATTCATTGGAAAAGTTCAAAACCTCGAGTGTTTAACAGAGCAATATACCCAGTTGAACTTTACGTGATGACCAGAAGACTGTCAGATCCCCGGAGTCGCTGTTGACGCACCTTGGTATGCGTCTGTTGGAACAACTGAGTAAAAAATGAAAGTTGGGTGCCAGTTGTGTATTGACATTGGTACACTGAACACACTGACTAGACTTTCACCAAACGAAATGTCTGAGCTATTTGGTGATCATGTTCAAGCATTTACCTTTTGTTGCGATGCGCATTCTGAGTAGAGACTAGTCATTGGGAGTCATACTAACATCCGACCTTATTGTATCAAGATCTTGTGCAATGGACTGAGTCAGACATGTCTTGTTCGGGCTCTAGGTGGGATGCTCGGCACAAATCTAACTGACAGATAGAGATAATGGCTAGTATTTCCTTGCATTGCAAGTTGTTCATGTACTCGTTGTTCTTCGCCAGTTACATTACTTTGAGTGCTCAACAGTCTCCCGGCTCGTTGTCTATTTTTATTCTTTTTTATTAATTTTGTTATGATCAAAATGCAGCAGTCAGAATCGTAATATGGGGCAATAAGTAAAATTTGGCTCAGCCCAACTAAAACTGATCTAAAATTGTACTTATGACCTGCTTGGCTCTACGCACTGTTTTGCGTGATCCATCTTCTTGATTTATTCAATGTTATTACAAATGTTGACTAGTAAATTCTTTAAAATAAATAAAAACGGGATTTATCGAGGAAAATTGATAGATAATATTTTAGTCTTCCGAGAATCAGTCGGGTCAAGTATGTTTTCCTTCGGTGAACAAGACTTTTTAAATTGTGATTGTTAAAGCAATTTGGACTTTTTATGGCGATTGTGAAAAGTTCAGTAACCTCGGTCGGATTAACACCCACGCACGGATGTCGCCTACGCTTTGTACGCGCCTTAGAAGCCTTAGAATCTCATTCGGTGAAGTTCGGTGAATTCTGAGGAAAACCTGTCGGGACAGCCAGCTTGCATACTAACTGGTGGGTGCCATGTGCCTCTGTAATTTGGATGGGTAAATTCGAATGTGAAAAGATCTCTGAAATCGGTGTGGCCTCGTAGCTCAGCTGGTAGAGCGTGCGCGTATAAAGCGTAGGCGGCATCCATGAGTGTGTTCGAATCCGACCGAAGCCACTGAACTTTTCCTAATCACCGTAAAAACTTCAAATCTGCCAAACAACAATTTGAACAATTTGGATTTCAAAGAGATATCTTTAACTAGGCTAATGAACTTCATTACACACACAATCGTCTCATTAGACCACCAACGCACATTTTAAATAGAACACAATGTAGCAAACAAGACTTATTTTCAGTGAGTCGTCTTCTTTGAGCAAATACTTCACAATGAATATAACTCGGCTAAAATATTGGAATGCGGACATGTTACTTGCAAAAAATCACAGTAATAAACTAATAAACTGGAAGGGATACAGATAATGTCCAGCGTTTCCGGTGCGGCTTTAGTCCGGATATGCCGAAGATCGGGAGGGGCGATTGAAAATGTGGTTAGTGCAGGGAAGGCAGTCTTCACAAATAGTTTGTGCGCACACAACGATAGATTGTGAAGGCGAATTCCCACTGCTTTCGCTGTGAGCAGGATGCGATGTTTAATCTCCTCAGATTGTTGTCCATGAACCTGGTAGAAGGGACGAAACGCCCTGGTCAAGTCAACTAAATGACCTAACTCGCCAAGATGTGAACAGATTGCGCTCGTGTGACTGACTTTGTCACCCCAGTGTGTACAACCAAGCCGGATAATACTCACAAATTTTCGCAGGCAGTCGTCTGATCGTGCGACCGACATACGTTGTTCCACAGAAGCAAGTGAAGGATTAAACACAGAATGAGGTCTCAGAAACAAGAACTTTATGTTTGACTTGCAGTCTGAGGGTAGGTCTGGATGTGAATGTGAGTTATATAAATTGTGATGTATTAACCAGAGAAGATAAATCACTGACAACAAGTCTTGTTTGCATTATAAGCCCGTATATATTTTAATGAATCATTGACAGGGGAAAAAACATATGCTTCATAATTGGGTGACCTGGACACGATTGACACCCCAATCACCGAACGGGATCAACTCACATTTGGAGTCAGTGCACTGACCACCAGCGGGCCGATAAATCCGGTTGCCGCGCTCAAACTGTTCGATCCGGCAAAAATGAAACCCGCATGTGTTGGACTCAGTTCGATGGGATTCAATAGGCCCCCGGTAAACACCCCGCTGTTCAACATCAATCCGAATGTGAACAAGGCAACAGCTAAATATTTCCAGTGACAAGTGAAGAAACTCATGACAATGAGGACTATTCCGGGCCCAAACATTCCTGAATGAAGCGAGAAATAAAATGGAACATTTTAAAGAAGCAATATTTTGGCTCGCGGTACTGACACGATAGCGGTTGACACTGAATTCTCCCAAGGACGTTTATCAATTTTCGTCTAGGAAATTCTTGTTTACATTTCAGCAGCAATTTCACAGTTTAAATCTTTTTCGCTTATCCAACTTGACGGCTTGACATGAGTCCGTGGCATCATCATGATTACGGTATGAATGATAGGTAATCCTTGATGCAATACTTGACCAAATAGTTCGAGATGATAGATCAGATGTTTTTTCGGGGGGAGGGGGGCGCGAAGGCGGCGGAGTTAGAGATTACACAATAACTAAAGTTTTACATATTTTTAAACAAATAACTGATTATTGTGCATGAAGATACAAAAATAAACTTCAACACCGCGAAAATGACAGTATATCCTGGAATTGCAAAAATTAGATGAGAACGAAAAGAGATATTTTCTTCAAGAGAATGTAGATCAATCTTTATGTATGAAAGGAGCTGTTTTTTCGTGTTTGTGACTTTAATTCAGCTGTCACGATCTTTTTTATGTTTATTATAAGGGAATAACAAACCACATGCCAATTTTGTGGTCTAATATTATCTGTTTCAAAACTTCTAACCGTCAACAACCACTTCCTTATGAGCTCTAACTCCGGAGTCCAGAGTAGTACGCAAGGGGATGGCTGGTTTAATCATACCGTCCCCTCACATCGTGGTTTATTCGAACAAGGCAATCGGGTAGTATGTTGCTCCTGGATATCATCGAATTCTCTAGCGTATATTGTTTAACAAAACAATAACCTGTGGACTATTCCCCAACCTGGCGTTTTATACATCCCTCTCAAAATTTTGTGTTGTATTTTTACGAAAACTTTGAGAAGCAGGCATTCCTAAATCTCAGTTCACCAGCAAACGGAGGTCAATATTTGAAAATCCGATCACTGGTTATTCTCAATGGTAACAGTTATCATTTGACCCCCATTCGTTCGAACGCTTCCATCAGTATAGTGTTTGTTGTTGTTGTTGTTGTTGATGTTGCCTTAACGCCTTGTCCGGCCTTTGTCACTGACCGAGTTAATAGGTCGCATCAAACGAGACACAACTAATCCCGTAAACTTTGAATCGTATCTGCATGCCAGTCCGATCATTATGCACCGAATCCGTAATCCACACGATCGATTTGAACACATCAATCAGTCAGATTGGAGGGCAGGCAGCGGTGAGCCTTGTACGTGAAATTTGTGTGTGTGTGTGTTGTACGTTTGAGTTATGGGACACGGAGGAGGTGAAGGAGGAATGGACAAGCAGCGAGCACAGACATCCATAAGAACAGTATATGCATTGTGTATATGTGCATTAACGGAATTTACGTCATCCTGTCCTGTAGGTAAACAATGTTCAGTTGAATTCTGTCAAGACTTGAAAGTGTCCGAGAGGGGTAAAACAAATGATCTGGTTGGTGAAATGCGTCCACCCAATCTGTGTGTTTTGGGGATGAGATACGAAGCCAGGCCCTTTAATCTGTGTATATGAACGCTATTTCCATGCACCGAAAAGCAGCTAGATTGTAAAATAGCTGTTCTTCTAATTGTTCATGTTCAAACAAGCCCTCACAATGTGTACAATTACTGACTCATCTAGCAAATTACCAAACAGTATAATTAAAAGTACGTGATTTGCTCTGATGTTCCGTTTATTTTTTTATGGGATTAGAATTACCGTGGGATTTAAGTGCACGCTGTATTTTCATGTCAAACGAACTGTGAATTTCGTGATTATAAAACTGTTCTCTACAACTGATGCACTATGGACTTAATTCATCATAGAGTGCGAAACTGAGGATTAGAGAGGAACGAAAGCCACTTTGATGCAAGGTCAAACAGTTACGAAAGAAGCTGCGGACGAATCAAGTGCGTTTTCGGAGGACATGGTCAACACTCATCGCGATCTAAACAGTAATTAAATTCAATTTATAACAACCCCTCTCCGTATTTATTTAGTAAACGGTTATACAGTATTTATCAAAGGTTAGGTTTACGTTTGACAAAACTGTGAAAAAACACAATAGGAATTGTGAACGCTGGAACTAACGCACGATTGGAAGAATGTTACAAGAGGCCCAACAGTAACATGGCGAGCAAGAATAATGAAGTTGACGGTAACGCTCTTCCGTTCAAATTCCCTTCAACATCACACATTATTTCCCAGTGTCTCTGAATGAAATCCTGCAGGTGTTGCCTCATGACAGAGTTCAACAGCAGAGCTGTTTAAGGTTTTGCTACATCTCATGTTATAACGAAACGCTCTAAAAACAGAATTGCAAACACATGGGTTGGCATTTTCCCGTTACTTTATGTGTTTTCTTATTCCTTAGGGACTTCAGATGCGATTGGAAAACAAATGAAAACCAGACCAGTAGGGGATGCGAAATATATCAAGATCAAACGGGATAATACCACGTTCACTCGGCTAATGTGAACCGGGCCCAGCTAGAGGCATATGTGCATTCGCTTGACATCTTCCTTGCGTGTAGCTAACCCTTGAATGACTTAGTGATCTATTCTGTAATCCTCAGTCGGGTCGATGGATTCGCACTGCTGATGAGACCCAACCAGGTCAAAACAGCTGTCCAGTGCTTCCGAGCTTTTCAGTTCACACTTCATTTGCTATATACACGACGAATTCCCATTTGATATTCTGTAGATGTTTGAAACGCTGTTTCCCCTATCTAAAATTAGCTGCCACACTAATGACGACAGTTACTTTATCTTTTGAGCTTGGACATCTTATATTGTTCAGGTGCAAGTGACATACTTAAGTACATTTGATGACAGAGTGGGGGATGCATCAAGCCCCATTAGTTCTAATCGATCCCCGCAATGTGAACCACACACCGGCTTGTGTGTCAGTTTGCACATTCGATAGATAGTATGCCTGCACTGAAGCAGAAAACTGAAATCAACTTCTTTGGAACAATGAAGTGAACCCCAGACTAGGATACTTTCCAGATAGTGTAATGTTTCGCCAAATCAAAAACAGATAAAACATCTTGGCAGGAGAATTTCCTTTATTTAGGCTGCTACTTTTGGCATTAGCAAACCTACTGCGTTCACGCTGACTACTCACGTTTACGGTTCTCACAACTAGCAAGCCGTTTTTATTCAACAACCTTTATATTTCAAGCCTTCCTTACTTTATGACATTGTTAAAGTGCAAAGAACAGTGTCGCGTTATTTCCTACAACTCAAGTGTTTTGGGAGAACATCACCACCACCACCACAACAACAACATTAATATCAATTCGTGAACCTCCCCATTGATAACTAAAAACTCACGCTAGTGTGAGTGGCCTCTTTCAATTTGCGTGTCTAATTATCCGAACTGGCACGCTAATCTAGGAAAAAAATTAGGATTCTGCAATTAACCCATGAGTGTTTTCTAGATGATGGAATGACTGAGCCATACCATATTCTGGTATTTATTGGGCTTTGGATTGCCACGATACCTTCCCCCAACTTTCGGGACGAGATTGGACAGCATATTCCACTCCGTTCAGTTGTCGATAGTTCAATTACCAAGTCTGCATTGATCATTTTGCGCACAGATAACTGTTTCCTCTTTAGCGATGGGAATCACAGCCTTTAAGGCGAAAAGATGGAGGAAAAGTACTCTTCGGTTTTGTAAAACTTGTTGCTCAATTTATTCATTCTGCATCCTTGAACGTAGGCCCTCGAGAGTGCAACTCTTTTTGATTGTAAAGCATACCCCTTCATACAGCTACCACATGAGATGTTTCTATTTGAAGCAAAAGAGTAGACCACAACTGTTAAAACGTGTGTGGGTCAACTGTTTTACCTGCACCACTACAGATGAGTTCGGAATAAAAACTACTTGAATCTCACTGCAATCGTGGGCATCATTTGTCGTTATTAGGTCCTTGAACGTTTTCAACTTTCCTTCAACCTAATTTTTCTTACTGGTATGTCTCAGCCATACCGGAGGCCTGGGAGTGGTTCTTGATGAGGGTTGAAAGCATTACTATCTCAGTTTCTACACAAATTATCATATGGTTATCGGAAGTAATCTTGGATAGTAGAGCTCGTTACGATGAAAACATGCGCACGGAAACATACTACTCAAATGATCAAACTGCTTACCAATACAAGTCATCAGTTTTCGAACAACTCCGACGCGCAGTTGTCTACGTGAAATAATTCTGTCAGACAACCAACCTGTAAACATTTGTCCGATCCATAAACCAACGTATGGCAGAGCAGATAAACCGGCATTCTAAACAATAAGATTAAATAGACATTTCAAAATATACATTCGTATGAAAACCAAAGTAAAGTAGAACAATAGAAATAAAACGTTTTCAGTTCCTGATACTCTAATAGGCCATGGGCTTTTGTTGAGCAAGGATTCACCGTGTAATGCCGTATGTTGTGGGTTTAGCCTCTCCAACCGAATGGCTTTTCCTAGATGCATCAGGAACCATTCGAAAAGGAAATTAAAGCCAATTTCAGGGCGTAAAATTACATAGTCTAGGTATTGCAAACTCGCTTCATTTCTGACTTCCTACATAAGGCAACCTTAGCAAATTTTTGCCACGACAGTTCTGGATCGTCTGAAGACTTCATCAGGTTCATCTGATCCACCCCTGGTAATCAAAACCCAGACAATGGTAGAACATAATGCTTCTCATTTCATTGTCAGCATGCGCTCCCATGTAACTTGGAAACCATAGAAAAAACTACAAATTTGTATAGGGTAATAAAAAGGCGTTAACATGAATCCTTGCATCATGACACGAATGAAGATTACTCTTTTACACTAACTACTTTACCTTCACAAAGCAGCTCACTGGGCACATACCTCTTGAATATCGAATTGTAGCACTTCACGCATGTAGGCCGGCATACTGGTTAGAAATGTATAACCGTTCCAATCGAATCCCACGTTGATGGCTACAAATGCCCAAACTGGAACAGAGGTCAGTATTGCTTTGATAGGAATTTTGGACTAGAATGGAAAAAGAGAAACAAAATATTTATCCCAATTACATTTTGTTTGGCTTTTTTCTCTAAGATCAAAGGAATCCATGTGCTCATAAATAAGTTTCGTCACCATTCTGACGCAGCCTATCCGAAGTCATTGAATTGAGTTTAAAAATTGTTTTACTCCTTCCCGAAACACACGTAAACTGCACTGCGCCCAGTACAAAGTTCACCGAGTAAGCGATAAACGGGAGAGAAGGCGAGCTAATCCTGTCTAATCACGTGNCGTGATATGTTTTGAAGAAATTTTGGACAGCAGGAGCATGCCATTGGCCTTTTCCCAATGACTGGACGTGCCTACGACTGTGATCAATACGTCCGTAGTTTGTGTTGTTGACTCTGCTATTTCGTCAGTCCGACGTGGTACAGGCAGAAAGATTGATTGTGTTTTTACGATATCCTCGTGAATGTACTAATCAAGTTTACGTCCCAATGATATGACGCGTAAACAACAAAAACAGATGAGGGCAATTCAGAATGAACACCAACGTTTTCATGTGTTTTCCTCCTTACCCGAAAATCATGGTTATTATCAGCATCATTGATAATAATAATGCAAAGGACGTATCTGTTTTAATTTGCTTTATTCATTATGGGTATTTATCGTCCGTTGCAATACGATAGCGAAAGCTCCTGTCCACATCTATCCACATCATTACGCTCTATCTGGTCTATCATATCCGTCTTTGCAATCCCGAAAAAGAAGTTGCCTCTGACTTGTACAAATCTCGACGGGACGTCTCCACTTGCTTAGTTTGTCCAACAAGCATTTTTTTTATTCTTCTATCATCAATACTACTGCTACTAATACAACTACCAATACTGTTGATACTAATCGTAATACTATACCAGCTGAATAAAACGTTTCCGTCTAT
The DNA here is from genome assembly GCA_900618425.1 of Echinostoma caproni. Taxonomy (NCBI): domain Eukaryota; kingdom Metazoa; phylum Platyhelminthes; class Trematoda; order Plagiorchiida; family Echinostomatidae; genus Echinostoma; species Echinostoma caproni. The sequence goes on along the minus strand of UZAN01040812.1, from coordinate 8,923 downwards.
GCGGTACATGAGTACGGGGAGCGGAAGATAACTGGGAAAGGAACACGTGAATTGTAAACTATTGCATGGATATTAATCGGTGATTGCAATTCACACAGAACCAGATATTAACGCAGCCGAGCACAGCTCACAATTCATACCAGGGTCGTTATACTCGGACTATAAGGATAGAACCCAGTCGTTATCACTGTGGAGGGCTATGATTTTCTACGACTACAAATGTGATTTAAAGCAGCCGCAGCAGCAGATTTTTGATCGTTTACGAGCTGCCTTTGGTGACGACACGCCTTCTAGACTGCGTTCCCAAATGTCAAGCGCACGATGCAGGGAATCCGAATCAACTCATCAACAGTTGAGGTGGAGGCCTTCATTAAACTGGTCGAAGGGTTGGTTACCCGCTTCGGCATGGACAAGCTGTTTCACCGAATGGCTTGATCGCATGGACTTGTATGCATTACCGTTGTGGGAAATATCTCTAGAAAATGTGATAAATACAACATTGCAAAACCGGAACCTTTATTTTTGGCCCTCGTACTTCGCTTCGTAGACATAATTGAAAATTAACGTGACTTTTAGCAGTTTCGCTTGCATTATCCAGATGTGTAGAAGAAATTGGGCGCATATTCACTCAAACGTGAATCATTTTATTTATTTTAAAATACTTGAGCATGTGATTTTCATTTTCATAAGCAGAATGTTGGCTAAAGAGAATCCAATCATGAGATTATATGGAAGGATTTGATTCAATTTCATAGATGGATCATGTCGAAACACGTGTACAGTGCTTCCTAGCTAATCAATTCACGCTTCAGTTGCTCTCTATACACGACGAATTCTATGCATAAAAATCCAATCAGTTTATTGTGTATTGTTCAAATTTGCTTTCCTTCAAGTGCTCAGATGAGCAGATGGATATGAATCTACTATGACTACAACAGTACAAATTATTGTTTTTTTTTCAACGGCTAGGTGAAACTAGTGAGTTTCGTGTGACAGTAACACTTTTTTTGTAAACCACTTTAGAAATTCTGAGCTGTTCCTCGTTTGCATCATCAAACAACAAAATCAGTCTTACAATCAATCGAATGACAGAGAAACGTTAAACATACTAGTCACGGGAAGTGAAGAGACTCGCCCTATCAAAACTGCCGAGATGGTATTGGAAGGATAATTTGGGTAAAGGATGAGACAAACAGTGCATGTGTAAAACTCACTTTCTTTTTCCGTTTCGGGGTTGGATCTCCGCACTGTGCAATGATAAATCGCTGCTCTTCCACTGAGATACGCGGATGTGATCTGGGGGTATCGTAAACCAAAGTAGCCCATAGAACGGCGTATATAAAGCTGAAGGCTCCTGCAATTTAAACGAAGCGTGCGTGCATCAGTCAACCGCCTAGGCATTCCATGACAACGAATTCCAACATTTGATCATTTGAATTGACTTAGGGGAGACTAAAATGGTGGACTGTTTCAGAAACTCCAGTCCCCACGGGGGAGAATCGGTGAAAAACCTTCTGATATTTTGAAGAGCATAACAGACAAGGTTTTCTAGATTATTCAAACTGAAATCTAACAAGGAATTTTACATCTTACCCGCAAGCGGACAGTGACCGCTTCTCCAGCGGTTGATTTTACAGAAAGGAAATTGGAACTGAAGCCCCAAACGCATTTGGTTTTCCATTTTTTCCTCCACGTTAGACTACTATTTACTGATCCCGAAAAATGTGGAGATTATTGGGGGAGTCTGCAAGGACTCCGTGTGTGTATAGGCTGTTTACAAACTTTAATGAACAACAGAGTAACAAACAAGCTCGTTTTCAGATATTCCCATCCATGCCAATACATGTCAATAAAAGTCATTACTTGGAAAGAAAATTGTCTTGGGAAAATAAAATCAGATAAAATCACAGATAACTGGAAACGATTTCATCGTGAGACCGGAAACCGGGTTCACCACGATCACATGTTTGTTTGTCCACTTATCCGATCATCTAGATTACTCATGATGTGGTGTGTGTGGGAGTGGACCAGCGAAGCTTTAGCGCTTGCATAAATTGTTTTTGGACACAGATGGAGGTGGCGCAGACGAATGCCTACGGATTCTGCTGTAGCCAGAATCCGACAGCGAAACTGCCTCGATAATTGCCCATGAACTTTATACAGGGGTCGGAAAGCCTCGGTCACTCCACAGTGTGATTTGTTCCAGCTAGGTGTGAAACCACTGCACTGGTGAGTGACTTAATCGCTCCGGTAAAGAAATGTACAGGGATTTTGTTCTTGTACAGTTTTCCGTCCGCTGATTGATTGTTCATTGGTTGATTGTTTACTAAACGCTCCTTACACCCGGATACCCGACGAGTGGACAAACAAACATGTGATCGTGGTGAACCCGGTTTCCGGTCTCACGATGAAATCGTTTCCAGTTATCTGTGATTTTATCTGATTTTATTTTCCCAAGACAATTTTCTTCCCCAAGTAATGACTTTTATTGACATGTGTTGGCATGGATGGGAATCTAGGAAAACGAGTTTCTTCGCCACTCTGTTGTTTTGTTTGAAACGTGCTCTGCGGGACTAGTTCGAAAATTTTTAATGAGTCATTCACTGAAGAAAGATCAACAAAGCACGCACTGTATTGGGTAGTTTGCATTTTATGTCTATACAGCAGTTAACTATAGATAAATCCATAGGGCTGTAGAAACGCCTCGTCTGAAGGGTAGACTAGGAAAAGTATAGTGTGGACCCCAGATGAGACATTAAACTTAAACCGAATAAATGATGGTAGCAGAACATCCTTGAGCATACAGATAATACACAACATGGCATCCACAGATATTAGAAAGGCTTCCAAAATTATGGGAATATAAATTACAGTTAACCAGTACAGAAGCGGACTGACAAACATTCAGTTCAAATTTATCACCCACTCTGTATTGCTCTGAGTCCCGAGAGCTGATGGTAATCAGAAAGCCGATTATTGTTGGTATTTTCCTAGTAAAACTGATTTGACATCATTGACACGTATTCCAGTACAGAAACAGCACCAATATACTACTGATCTTTTGGTAGTAATACTGAATTAATTCACTAAAACCATGAAACGTGGTAAATGTAACTCTTCGAAGCAAACATTCTGGAAACATCTATGCCATACATATTTTGTGGATCCCAATGAAATGAAAGATTTTATTTGAAATCAAATTTCAATATTGCGCAACCATTTTAATGTTTTCCATCATAAACTATATGTCAAACCTCCAGTTTACTTTTACGGGTATTATCGATCAAAACAAAGTGTATGCACTACACGATTCCAGTGGCTCTCATGACTCCCCAACACAGCTGTATTAGTTGGATGCGCAAGAGGTGCGATTAGAAAAGATATGCTAGAAACATCCACAAGCATTTGATTTATTCAATTTATTTGCCTCAAGTCCAGAACGAAACAAGGAAACGAATTAGGCCAGATGCGTTTGGAAGATTGTCAGAACTAGCTGTCTGAAGTCAAAACAGAGGTGGAGACCTTTTTCAATAAAGCTGACTCTAGTGCACATGAATTCAGAAACCACCCGTCAGGCAAGAAATGTCCATTAGCACATGGAATAAATAACTCATGCAAAATCTATTCCATACTTACACTCCCGCACAATTTTGCACGAAAAATTTCTTCACGATATTATAGAACCGATTTTGACTCTTATGGAATTTTCTTTTCATTACAACCCTTTTCAACTCAAACAGGATTGAAAATCTGTGAAAATCTGTATAGACACGATCAGCAACTTTATTGTCGGCATTCATTCATAGCTGCATATCGAGCATCCGTTTAACGAAATCTGACATTAATTTGGTCATAGTGTGTGGCTAAAAGATGACACACCTTTCTCTCTCACTCACAATGAAGATGGCATGTTTTGCGGAATCCCATATGTGGTGGTGACAAAACCGGGCCGAACTGTGTGGTATATGTAGTTCACTAATGACAAGCCGGGCGAACAGGGCAGGTGATATGGTCAGTGGTATCAAATTGACAGAGGCATGCTTGGTTTTGTTTTTTGCATAATTGTACAGACACGTTGAGCGAGTCATGAAGCGCTGGTCCAGCCCGAGTGTGATCATAGAATGCGAAAAATTGCAATCTGGTGCAGAGTTGTGGTTAAAAATTAGAAAAAGACACCAAATGATGCCCTGTCTTAGAAAGGAGTCCAGGGTAAATGCAGGGAGTATTTGCTGCGAAAAGTAGCAAATAAATGATCGCGCAAATGGTTGTTTGGCAGATTGAAGTTTGATGTTGTGATTGTGAAAAGTTCAGTTCGAACCCACGCATGGACGATGCCTACGCTTTCGTACAGCAAACGCTTTACCAGCTGAGCTACGAGGACACACCGATAGCACTGTTTTTTCACATTCGAATTACCCATCCAACTTACAGAGGCACATGGCATCCACCAGTTAGCATATAAGCTGGCTGTCTCGACAGGTTTTCCTTAGAATTCACCGAAGTCCACCGAATAAATGAACGCCTAAAATGAGCAAACCGTTATTCTAAAATATTTGATAAATGCCAAATTGGTGCGCTGTTTCAACCCCGCACTACGTTGCAATGACCAGTGTGAATCGTGAACGAGGTCAAACAGTTCCGAACAGTGATAACTTACCGTAGAAATAGAACACGGAAGCCCAACCGAAGGACGCAGAACGACACAATGCACCCGAAATGGGAAGTGTGATTGCGTTGCCAATGTGCACTCCTAGGAAGCGTACAACAGAGAGAACATAATTCTACTAAAAGAACGATTATCAAAGTTTTATAGTACAAAAATGAAACTGTAATCATCGCACCTGTCGGCAAGACTGTAGCCCACAGAATATTAAGCAAAATTTTACGGTCAAGTATACATCAACAGCTAGAGTGTAACAGACCAACTGGGGAACGAATAGATGCCTCTGCGCACTCATTAGACATTAACCCAGAACTCAACGTAGTTATAGCGCAAACACATCACCGAAAGACAGTCAAAAGAATCAGTACATATTGACCCCGCAAACCAGAATTATGTAACATTCAAATAACATGATTGAAACGGTTAATAGTATGAAAAAATGTTTCACAGTAACAAAGCTGTACTTGGCCAAAACAATTGTCAATAGGCTGTGCTTTTAGAAAGATAAAGATTGTCGAATCTATTTACCATCCTCTGTGCGCGTTTCCATTCACAAATTTACTTAGTTACTTATCTTTCCCTTGATACTGTCTTTACCTATATTTATTATCCACCACTGAACATCTCATGCCGCAATATGCACTTCACAATGGCCATAAATGATCCCATTTCTTTGTTCGCCTACCAAATTTGTATGTTCTCTCGCATGACCGCCATCCTGACCCTGATTGTGGTCTGACTCACCCTGCCCTCTTATGGTCGTATCGGGTTGCTTAATCTGATTTGCATTGGTCCTCTATCGCACCTATGCGTCGTACTGACCCGTGTGTACATTATTTCACTTTTTGCTTGATCGCATAAACCAGCGGCGAACATTGTTCGTTCTCCATTGGCATTGTTCTCGTTCAGGCAAATCCCCGCGAGGCGAACACCACGGTTTGAGAGATGTGTTCTTTGTGTAATTGTAACGCTTCGGATTTCCAGTAACACAGCATGATTCGCTGTTGTTTTGAAATCGTTTAAAACCTCGAGAACATTTGGACTTAATTTTTGAGGTTGCGCGTCACTCAATTTTGGCCTGGTTATTCGTATGTATTTAACACATCTATTGATCACATGAATCATCGACAGAATGGTTTTAGCCTTGAGCCAGTAAAAAAACTAAGAAACATGCTGAAAAACTTTGAAGTTCTAACACGATGATACTGTTCATACCAGGGAGCTCAAGATAGTGTGTGTCAGACCAAAATGAAAAAATTATTCTGCGGCAAGTCGTACAAATGAAGTAAACCTTTAGTTTACACAAGATTGAAATTTCTATGAATTCTCCATTGTTTAATACATCAATCGAGAAATGAGCATAATGTAGGGTACTCTTCAACACACATATTTCAAATAACCTTCTTATAATAATAAGTGTTTTGCAGTACTTTTGTCGGCTTCACTTACCCGCGTATGAGAATCCCACAAGGAGTCCGCGCTCATTTGGTGGAGCCCAAGCGGCCCAAATTTTATAAAATCCAGGAAACCAAGCCGCCTGTCGTAAAAGGATACGAGGATGAAATGAGTGAGTGATCAGACTATAGTTTTAGCATGCGCGTTCTGAGCTGAAGATAAATTTCCATTGCTTGTGTAGTTTACCGTAAGCATTTTAAGCTTGAGAAACAAAACACAATAACTAAACAAATCACGAACAATATTCACGATCAGTATTGCAACATTTTTATGACTTCTATTTCCGATTTTGCCCAATTTGCTGGCTTATTACCGATTGCTTTTTCCTATCCCTTTTAATATGTATACAATACAATATACAAAATAAACGCGAATACGTAAACAAATAGCCACGCTGATCGTAACAGGGCACTCAAATTCCTCAAGCACAATTACCAAATTTTCACAACAAATTTTGTCGTATAGAAGGCAAACCTGTGTTGATTAAAGCAAAAGGGTACTGTACAGTTGTTTTTATCTTACGCTACCACTCACAAATGACCAGGTTAAGAACTGTTCTGATCAATTCAAAAACCCCGAGGCTAGTGCAAACATGAGCGACTATGGATGCTGGTGCAACGCTTGCAGGCAAGGCATTCGGATTGATATAGTTAAAGGCTTGGTGATGCAGCGGCTCATTTATGAACTGAGTAGTATCCTAGTGTTTTAGCTGGGCGGTTCCGGGTTTACCTGTCAGTGGGATCACTGAATTCCCATTTTTTTAGTGCATCCTGCTTTTTCTCTGTATGAGATAAAATAATTAAATCTCTAGATTTCATTCCTTGGGTATCGAATTCCTCATATATAATAACATTTGTGACACTTTGAGCTTAACTTAAAATCCCTGTAAAGGAGACGATAATTCCTCGCGAACTGTTCAACCCCAGCAACAATCTGAGGTATAAATAGAAAAGGTTTTTCAATTCTACTCCATAAAAGCCTCAGATCTTTCATAGCAGACAAGACCATGTCTTTTGCCATGAGTTGGTTGCTTTTGAAGAGTACATTTTCCAGAATGTCCCCTTTGTTAGGTTCATCGATTGTCTGCTTAATCAAAGGTTACTTGCAGCCAAAAAAACATCTAGGCACCTTGTTGAGCATCGAATTGCAAGTTTGCAGCAATCAGATAGCATTGATTCCAAGCAACTTCAAAGGGCACAAAAGGTTAATTCAACACATTGAACCAGAACAGTGGATAGATTGGACACAGACCCATGCGAAAGTACTACTGTGTCACTTTTTCTTCGAATGTTGCATAAAATGGTCCCATGGAAGCCGCTCTTTATTCCTTCCCGATTTTGGCGGTTGTGGTCACCGGCTTGATTGATCATCGAGGTGTATTGGGCTCTTTGGGCGTTTGACTTCGTCCAAAAGGGCGTATGATCCGATGAACTGGACACCGGCTCCCAATGGATTGCGGTTTTCGCACACTGCCACGCTGCCTTGCTGATCAGGCTTTGGCTAGCCAAAGGCTCCGGTTCTGGATTCCTCAAAAGAAATTCACCTACCTTGGTCAGGGCAACCTGGTAGTATTCAGCCCACATGCAAATCATAGAACTTTTTTTCTGTATAAAGATTATTGGACCATGATTTGTTTGGCACACAGGCTTGCCTCAGACAAGTGTGAAATATAATATAATAATAGTGCTCACTACCAAAGACGTGAGAAGCGTTTCTGTTCTGTTGGAAAACGATAGTGTGCACGCGCACACGCGCCTTCGACCTATACAATAATTCTCACGATACAAATGCACTCAGATTCCGATATGCATGCGTAATCCACGGTACAAAGCAACTACCTGTGAATGGCAACATGTGGATTGTGAAATGATTTGACAAGTGAGTTGCACACACACACACACACACACGTGAGGTCGGGGATAGTGATCACGTGACACTGGCGATGCGCTGCATCGGAGGTGAGCGAGGGATCAGACACAGGCTCACGCATTTCAGTGCAGTGATGATCGTGTCAAGAAAAATCAACGGACTGATTTTACTTGGAATTTATCACTGTGCTACACATCCATGGGACTTAAATCTGTTTATGGCAGGTCGTGCTTACCGAATTCTAACAGTTATCAGTTTGTTGACATAAGGCATGACAGAATCAGGCAGCCAAAGTCCAGCTGGATAGTAACACGAATAGTGGTGCAACAACAATTCAACTACTCACTTCTCTACGCAATGTTGCCTCACAGTTTCCAAAATAGGTACGGCGACACAGTTCGAAGAAAGTGAATTCCTAAAATGGAAAACATCAAGCAAACGCTAATTATGCGTGGGAACAATAGGCGTGCAAAGAAGCTCACTGAAATACAAATGAAGAGGTGGAGATTATGAGTCCATAGATTAATCGATGATGGTGCAAATACACACGTCATCAACAACAATGCATTAAAGCAAGTTGGGCGAAGAGACAGTAAAACTGTAACACTAGATTTATGAATTACCGACCTCCTCATTCCAACTGAGGAATGCACCGACTGTGTGACGTGGTAGTTTGACAACCTGGTGTGAACAAACACAGTGTGAGAAGAAACACAAAAAACAAGCGAATGATTTTCTTTTGCTCCTGTACAGTTAGTTAGTTGTTATACAACGAAAAAAGGTTGATCAGTGGATTGTTGTGAACTCGACTAGCAGGGAAGCAAGTCACTGGAAACTGACCGTCTGTTTTACCAATACTGTCAATCATGGTCCCTCCCCCCCTCCTCCTCCTGCTCCTTTCTGGGTCCCACACACGCCCAAAGTCAAGGTTACGAG